>JAOTOM010003068.1:0-133197 GCA_034440615.1 Ashinkailepas kermadecensis | reverse complement strand
ACAAGTGTGCAGAATAAGCTGGGTAGGCCATCCGTACAGTTTTGCATTCATGACTTCCCTGCTCCTTTACCTCTCACTACTATTAATGATACCCAGCATTCGGATTGTCCTGGTCCTAGCTGATAAAAGTCAAATGCGACAGCTGGAAGCTCACTGAAATCCAAACAGGCCCAGCTAATCGGGGACAGTGAACAGATGTGTGCCTGGTCAATTTTATGCCTGCAATCAGCTGGCAGATGCACTTTAAAAAGCTTAGCTTCATGACTGTCGCGTTTAGCAGACGCAATGTGCCGGCAAAGACCCAAGGTCTGTACTATGAAGCCGAAATGCGGGCACATTTTGCTGATGGAATCGGATTGAGGGAAACTATTTTCCGTCCCAGATAGGAATCCAAAATAGACTCATGCTGAGACCGAATACTGAGCGTCGGTAGAGTGTGAACATAACTAGCCCGCCTCCTTGTCTACAACATCGGACCATTGATTGTCAAATACAGCACGTGTGGCAATTTTGCTTTCACCTTCTATTGTCTAGCTCTCCGGATAAGTGTTGTAGATAAATATGTTAACAGCTCAGCGGACAGTTCAGCCAACCATTCGATAGAGAGAGGATAGGAGATAGGAGAGGGAGAGGGAGAGGGATGGGAGAGGGAGAGGGAGAGGGAGAGGGAGAGGGAGAGGGAGAGGGAGAGGGAGAGGGAGGGAGAGGGAGAGGGAGAGGGAGAGGGAGAGGGAGAGGGAGATGGAGATGGAGATGGAGAGGGAGATGGAGATGGAGATGGAGATGGAGATGGAGATGGAGATGGAGAGGGAGAGGGAGAGGGAGAGGGAGAGGGAGAGGGATAGGGAGAGGGAGAGAGAGGGAGGAGAGGGAGAGGAAGAGGAAGAGGAAGAGGAAGAGGGAGAGGGAGAGGGAGATGGATAGGGAGAGGGAGAGGGAGAGGGAGAGGGAGGGGAGAGGGAGAGGGAGAGGGAGAGGGAGAGGGAGAGGGAGGGGAGAGGGAGAGGGAGAGAGGGAGATGGAGATGGAGAGGGAGAGGGAGAGGGAGAGGGAGAGGGAGAAAGATAGATAATGAGAGAGAGAGAGAAATGAGAGAAAAGCAGAGACAGAGAAGCAGAAACAGAGAAGCAGAGACAGAGACATAGAAGCAGAGACAGATACAGATACAGATACAGATACAGAGACAGAGACAGAGACAGAGACAGAGACAGAGACAAAGACAGGGACAGAGACAGAGACAGAGACAGAGACAGAGACAGACACAGACACAGACACAGGCACATACACAGACACATACACAGACACAGACACAGAGACAGACAGACACAGACACAGACACAGACACAGACATATACACACAAACAGAAACAGAAACAGAAACAGAAACAGAGACAGAGGAGGGAGGGAAGTGGATGTAACAAGTGAAGGGAAAGACTGGATGAGTGGAAGATGAAAAGAGTGGAGATGAGGTATGAGAGTGGAAAAATAATTGTTGAGATAATTATTGATTGATTGACTTGAATGCTCTTTGACGAAGCGATTACACCGACCATTTTGCGGGCGAGTGATGTGTGCTTCTGCCATGTCCGTCCGGCGCTGTTGTAATCCGCGAGTAGCGCATCGGCGGCGGATTTCCGTCGGCCCAGCGAAGCTGCGCTGGCACCAGCATGCGTTATGCTGGCATCGGCCGATCCATTTGCGTAGCTGACGTGTTGGTGTGGCGGCGTGTTGGCGACGGTCGGCGCGCGGCTCGGCGTCGCGTCGCGTCTGAGTGGCTCGGCCTGCGCCGGCGATCCGCTCGGCGGCCGGCCGTCGCAGTAGTCAGCCAGCGGCCGCGAGCGTGGAGCGACGCGCCGCCGCCGGACCGACCACGGCCGACGGCGCTGTCGCGACGTGGGGAGGCGAGCAACCACCGCCCGAGGCGCCAGCACAGCCGCTCGCCGAACATATGACGGCGGCGACCGGCCTTCCAAGCCAATAGAGGCTGAGGCCTAGTGGAACGCGCATCTCCTGAGCGAAGGTGGGTTGCGTGACGTCCGTTGGCTTCTGATTCCCAGGGCCGGCAGGTGTTGCCAGAGGTGTCGCGCAGCAGGCTGAGTCATCAATCGGTACCGATGCTGTTCTCGAGAACTGCTCACGTGGAGCCGATGTCTAACACGATTTTGATGGTAGAGTGCTTGTGGAAAATATTCGTATATAATTCCCCATCTGCATATTCATGACTTTGTTTCCCACACTGAAGCTTGAAACAAAACAGCATCATACACATATGCGCACCCATGAAGGAATCCAGGAGTCAGGACTCTTATGGGGCTCTATTTTTTGTTTCTTTTGTTCTATAAGCAAAAATATGAAGCTTCTGAACCTCAAAATACAGTGGCCGGAATCTGGGAGTTTTTTTTTGTGGGGAGGGGCGGTTAGATTTCCCAGACTAAACACCTGTAATTGTTACGACCGGAGCATGCACTAGCGCAGCCAAGAGGCAGACTTGGTGACCCGGCTCTTCCTTATCGATTAATACGTTGATTTCCGATCTGGAAAAGCTGACAAAATGGACTAATCCTGAACCTTTCTCCCACTAAACAATTTTTCTTCTTCCGAAAACAAGCTTTGAAACAAAAATTCAGCCATCACTCATCCATACCTTCACACAAGTGCAACAGAACTTCTCCGATCCTGAGCTCTCACATTAAGAGAATCCTGAGTGCGCCCTTCATCATGTGCATCCAGCATGGCATCTCCTGTTTCTTCCATATAGCTTTAGCACGGAAGATTGGTTGTGTTCAATTCCAGAGGAAATAAAAATGAACATGGCATTCGCCCAGAAAATGAGTACTAGCTGCGCGTTACTGACTTTCTGCCTGGCTCAGAAATGTTTACAAGTAAATGGGGTTCAAAACAGTGGCGAATGCCAGGCTGAAATAACTTTTTCACTCCTAAGCCAACACCTCCGTCCGTGAGGTTCATAAAGTGATTACTTTTGTATTCTTAACAATTGGCTGGCATGCGTTTGTCTTCCACATCTACATTTTCGGTTCTCTGAGGATGCAAACAAAATTTCGGCATGTAAAACACGTTCGGAATGTCAGGAAGTTTGAAGGAAAAGTGCAATCTACCGTGTAGCTTTATTGAACTTCTTGGTGATATTTTGTTTTTGAGAAGTAACTGGGCAGTCATGAACGTGTTCCTGGATATTGAAGCTGTCATAGACACACGGCTCTTCTTTCAATTTTCACATTTTCCTAGTTTTGCAATTTGATTCGCGATTTCGTCCCGTGTAATCTCATGACCAGTACAGTTTTTACAGATCCCAGGTGGATCGCCATTTCCTCGCCATCTTATGACAGTGCAGCGGTTATGGAGCCCATGGGCCATGCGGAAGGGGCCAAAAGGTCCATGGGTGGTATCTTGTTCCATTTGTCCTCTAGCTTATATTCCTATATCACATATCATCTAGCCTATATAAGAATATAGCCTGACATATTTTCTTCGCTCAGTTATCAGGCTAGTTCCCTACCTAGTTCTCTGTTTAATGTCCTACCCAGTTCTTCGTTTAGTTACTCACTCAGTTTCCCAGATTTCTCCCATCCAGTTATCCGCTACTGTGATGCTGTTGCCGTGCACGTGAGAGATCACACTGACGACAAGCGCACAGTGAGTGAGTTCTGTAATGCTAGACAGCCGGCGACAATCTCACTAACTTCCGGTAAAGCCAGATCAACTGGGGTCAATGCATTTCAGGCTATACGTGTATCATAGATGTTATGGTAATGCAGTCCGTTGCACATCCCGCTCTACTAATTCCTGAGTTCTTTCAGTTCACCACTATCTTACCGAGTTCATCAGAGATCGCCGTATCACGCTATATCGATGCCAAAGTGCTTAACAATGCAATGCTGGGCTCCACTGCTTTGTGAGCAGGCCAAGTTGGTTTCTCGAAGCGACACGAGGAGCCTGTGGTCGGGTCGTCTTATCATCTTGCGGTCGTGTTTTTCTCGCACGTTACCGCGCCCTCATGCTGGCGCTGTCAGCGCTGTTTAACAAGGCGTCTTTAAATGGAAGAGAGGACAAAGTTTTCGGCCCAAGCTGTCCTGCGAAGTAAAAGCTAAGTGATGGCAAGCTTGCAATTCTAGTGCCGACGTCTCATACTGCTGATGAAAACGAAATCTGAGGAATTTCAGACTGATATTGAAAAATTATGTTTAATCGTAGAAAATGCAGCGGAATTTCCCAATAACCTAAGCTTGTGGGGCGGATCAATTCCCTCCCCCCACTAGATTTTAAGCCATAAAGAGGTGCGGTAACCTGCATGACATGCATCTTTCGTTAAGTTTTCAACATCGCTCGGAATATTGTTATATCCCTCTTTTGGTTGACCTTGTAGTTCAGGTCAAATAGGTCGACGTCGGAGTGTTGGCCGTCACCCTATTGTCTCCGTACTTTATTCCTTCACTCTTACGTCCTTTCCAACATCTAAGTGTACGTTAGTTGCTCTTCGGCCCGGTTCAGCTGGTATCTGGATGCTACGACAGGATAATCTCGACGAATATCACATCACTTGCTCCATATGTTCATACCGTGCACGGGGCCTATGATACCAGCTCTGATCTCCCGACCCCGCTTGCTGCCATCGAACCTATGAGGAACTGGTTGGACAGGAAAATGTCCGTGGAGTTCGAGCGCCTCCTAAAGTTCCAACAGGTTTCATTAACAATTTGCTTGGACCGGACTCTAACTCTTATTTGCGTACTTTGCGTTCAGGATTAGGATAATGTTAGCGAAACACTCTACCTATATATTTCGCCATTATCTACCTGTGGTTCCCACGGATGTATGATCAGGAATAAATAGTACATTACGACCACGTATCGATAGTCACCGTAACCTACATATCCAGAGTGCCTTCGACAGATCGGCGACATGGATTTGAGGGTTGTAGCCTGCTTTGACAAGGTACGTGAAGCTCACACACCAGGAAGCTGCCAAAAGGAATGTAAAATACTCCTCAGCATGGGGACCTTATTTCGTCAATAGCCACGTGCTTCCATGTTTTATTACTGTCCTTTGTGTTTGCTTACAAATGTAGTGAAGATAGTGAATATTTTGTATTTAAATTCCAGAAATACCATACCTGCTGAAGAACAAATTGATTGTTTTTAGAATGGCATTAGGAAGCAAGAGGTGCTGTTGGATAAATAGTGAGATGGAATCACACTGATAACACCTGCGACTACTACAGTATACGTGTCTCAATAAAATGAGCCCTGCTACATTCTAGGTCAATGCTTTTGAACACCATAAAAACGGTTGATAACCAGAGCTAACAACAAGATGAACTGAGAAGGCATTCCGACTTGCTGAATTAACTCTTGTTGGATTGAGATGCTATCTGGATAAACGGAGATGTCATATGACTGGCCAAACATTCGTATGAATTGGTGATATCGTGATAGACTGAGGTTATTTATCAATCGAAATAAATTGCAATGTAAATTACGGATGCATTGGCAGTGAATGCGACCACAATGCATCTGACTCTGAAGTCACCACTATCTGTTGCCACAAACCTTGGCATTTGAATGTTGAAGAT
Source organism: Ashinkailepas kermadecensis (assembly GCA_034440615.1). NCBI lineage: Eukaryota > Metazoa > Arthropoda > Thecostraca > Neolepadidae > Ashinkailepas > Ashinkailepas kermadecensis. The sequence goes on along the minus strand of JAOTOM010003068.1, from coordinate 127,607 downwards.
TCGAACGCATTTATAATGCATCTAAATTTAGATTTGACATGACTACGCATTCACCAAACTCATATGCTAACCATGAATATGCTGTAATCTGGAACTGCATCGCTGGAATTTTGTGTCAAGAGTAGCAAGCATGCTTGAATAATCAACCAACAGTATTGAAATACAGCTTCAGATGTGCCATGGGCGCTACATGACCGATGTAGTCGATGCGCCCTAAAGCCCTAATAACTAACTTCAGATGTGCCAAATAATACTGGAAGCGCAATTGAAGAGCGCTGTTTTATCAGCTATTGAAGAGGCCATTGGCCATCCAATGCTGATCGGACTTCCAATGTTGCCCATGTTTAACATGAGACCCTACTGGCCTGACCACCAAATGCTTGGATCCTCATAGCACATACATGCCTTGCACTCCGCTCATAGCCCATGGTTGATGTGATTGTATAATTATTTGCGTGACCATAGATCAGCTTTTATAATTATGTGGTCTTTATAATCAAGTTATATGTTTGTAAGCGAAATTTCACCCGCAGCATGAAGTTTACATGGATATGAAAAGCTGTCCACGAAACAAATCGGGGTGAAAAATCACCAAGCACCAAGGGGATCAAAATGCCAAACATTTCGCCCCAGTATGTTGCTAAGTTGAATGCCGGTGCGAACAGCAATGAGTTTCCAGGTGAATGTTCCACTGGCATGTTGCTCTCGACTTGGTTTGGTCAGCGTCTCTGCCAGCGCGCCAGTTTGACTGGACAATGGCAGACCTGGCCGACCTGGCTGGCATGGCAGACCTGGCTCTCGACTTGGTTTGGTCAGCGTCTCTGCCAGCGCGCCAGTTTGACTGTACGATGGCAGACCTGGCTGAGCCATCAGCTAAATTGCTCTTTATATGCAAACTTACCAGGCACAACTTTGCGATCGCAGCACGCTGACCCATGCCGAGACTGGGTTCGGACAGCTCTACTTTCAGTTGACATTCAGATATTGGCCTTGGAAGTCGAGCGACGATCTGAATCCTGACTGTAATTAACCCAGTATAGCCAATTGGCCATACTCTGTACTCTTGTTGACCATACCTTAGATACCTTCACTGACCTGCCCTAACCCTCTCCCCTCAGCCTACCCTGCATGTTTCATATTGGCATCTATTTGGTGCATACTCGATTTACTGCCGACTTATGTATTCACGAATGTACCAGTTCAGCGAATGTGATTTCCAACCAATGCCCTTTTTAACTCAGCGGCATGGCTTCTGAAAATCCCCTGGTATATCGCTGATAGAGGATGTAGCTACAATAAACTAGCTGAATGACTCTTTTTTCAAGAAAAGATCTTATGGGACATGATCTATCCGATCCACCGTGTGTTGTGAACGGAGTTCGTCCACCGTGTACGCGCGGCCGGACAGCAATTTCGTTGAACTTGCGACGCTTTAGGGCACCTGCTGGTGGAACTCGCGCCTCGGCGGCCATCGACAGATGATTTGGCTTCACTACAGGGACTCAGTTGTGAGTGTTTCAGCTCCGTTGAGCTGCTGATTGTGCACGCACACACCCCACACCACGCTATCGTCTGTAATCCAGTGCTGCCAGTAGTGCCTTGGGTCAGAGGTCAATAAATGCTGATATTTATCGATCACGAAAAATCAGGGGGCACATTTCATCGTTTGAGCAAATGTTGTAAGCAACAAAAATACGGCTTCCTATGACCGTGCTCTGCAAAATTGACCGGGAAACCCTCCTTCACAAATTCATGGCGTCGCTTTGCCACCGGACATAGCAATTCCAAGCTAATTATTCCTCGTGAAACCTAAGATTGTCGCCATGGTGACGGGACATTGTCGTCAGCGCCAGCTACCACGTTACCGAAAACATAGATCTCTGCGTTGGGCGGCGCGGGTATAGACGGAGCTTGCCCTTGTTGGTGTGGCGGTCCATGACTACGACGACCGCACTAGTGGATCCGGTGTCGTCTTTTAGCAAAACTAGCGGGGTTTTTCAGGAACATTTCAGGCGGGTTTCACGCATCTAACATGACATGATTTGAGGTTGCATTTTATTTTGTAAATCCTGCAGGGTTCGTGACTTCATCGAACAGCAAAATCAACCTTCACGCAACTATTTGGTGTGCTCTTGCAATGTATTGCTGCTATTCTGCAATGTGTAGAGCTCTGGTAGGACTGAATACAAGCACCGAGGAAGCAGAAATATTTTAAGATTAATAAGGGTATGGCAAAATTACATGAAATATCTTGAAGCAGGAAATGCAGGAATTATGTTGCAAATTAATCCATGGTCGGAGCTGGTTGGCTAATAAAAAGGTTTTCCCGGAGCACAGAATATTATCCAATACCATGAAGCTAAATTTCTACGCAGACCACGCACATCTGAGATGCGTCCAAGAATGTGACGTTCGGAAGAGGTTACCACCAATTGTTTTGCAACCCTCCCATCATGTTCATATGCATTACGCGACAAGTTATACACAAGGCAAAATTCAGTGGAAGAGCGTAGCATGGAGCGTATCGCCAAAATTGTTCTGTGGCACGCATCGGCATGGAGAGCGGACTCAGGACTCAGAACTTATCAGATATTCATGTCAGGGGCATGCTTTTTTTTACTTAGCTCCCTCTTTGTTTAGTGTAGTGAGGGAATTTTTGTTTCATTTACACGCATAGGTATGAGTGTGTGTGTGTGTGTGTGTGTGTGTGTGTGTGTGTGTGTGTGAATGTGTATGTGTGTGGCTTCCTACGTCTACCGAAAGCAATGAGAGGATCTGTTGTCCAGCGGAATTTGCTGTGCTATGACCGCTTATGACAAAACATTACATAACTGGAAGAAGGACTGGCGAGCTTGGACGTACGAAGCGTTGCATTTCCGAGGTGCTCCTGGCTTCCTGGAATGAAAAATCCACATCTGACTAACAATAAACAAGCAGTTCAACGTGTGGTATGCGCCATCCTTCAAAATGTCACGCTGTACTGCTATGTTTGATGGTGAGTATTTTAGTATATTGATGACGATTATTATTTTATGGGTAAAATGCGTCATTAGGGCAATGGACGAGTGTGACAAGAAGTTAGTTAAGGGACACCTGTGATGTAGGTACAAAACCGGGCATTATACCGTTGTCGGCAGACAATGATGGAGATGTCACTAACATACTATCATAGTCTTAGTAACTATCACACTATCATAGTCACAGTCACTATCACACCATCAAAGTCGCAGTCACTACCATGCAATCATAGTCACAGTCACTACCATGGTATCATACTCACAGTCACTATCATGCCATCACAGTCACTATCGGCACTGAATGGAATGGAATCCCAATCACCAGATTGTGATCGGCGTGAGCGGCGCGGCGGCCGGCCACCGAGCCGGGCCGGCCGCCGCGCTGTCCTGACGAACTGCCACGTACTGACGGCGACGAGCCGCGCACCGGAGCCGGCCCTGGGCCGACCACCGCCGTCGTGTGTGGGCGCATCGCGTGGTGGTCCAACTGCTCGGTCGTATGGAGACGGCACACCGGAGCCGGCCCAGGGCCGACCACGACCGTTGTGTGTGGGTCCCGTGGTGGTTATACTACGCTGTCGTGTGTAGACGGCACACCGGAGCCGGCCCAGGGCCGACCACCACCGTCGTGTGTGGGTGGTCCCGTGGTGGTTATACTACGCTGTCGTGTGTAGACGGCACACCGGAGCCGGCCCAGGGCCGACCACCACCGTTGTGTGTGGGTCCCGTGGTGGTTATACTACGCTGTCGTGTGTAGACGGCACACCGGAGCCGGCCCAGGGCCGACCACCACCGTCGTGTGTGGGTCCCGTGGTGGTTATACTACGCTGTCGTGTGTAGACGGCACACCGGAGCCGGCCCAGGGCCGACCACCACCGTCGTGTGTGGGTCCCGTGGTGGTTATACTACGCTGTCGTGTGTAGACGGCACACCGGAGCCGGCCCAGGGCCGACCACCACCGTTGTGTGTGGGTCCCGTGGTGGTTATACTACGCTGTCGTGTGTAGACGGCACACCGGAGCCGGCCCTGGGCCGACTACCACCGTCGCGTGTGGGTCCCGTGGTGGTTCAGCTGCGCGGTCGTAAAACAGACGATGCGCTGTCGAACTTGACCGCAGCGGGATGCTGGCTGATATTTTCCACTAGAACTACATTGACTGCGATGTGTAAATACAGTTAGTTGTCCTACAAAAAAATATGATTTCGCTTCTCCGAGAAATGCTTGGCCACTTCGGATACGCTAGAATTCTTATCTCCGTACCCCACTCCTTTATCACACGTAATCGTAACTGTCTCACGTAATCTTTTATTCTCCAATATTTTCGCGGAGCGTTCCATCTACGGACATGATGGTTCATATCAGCTATCTCAGTTAATTAGTTCCGATATACCGCGCGCACTTCTCTACTGACTGCCGGGGGGTGTCCTCCCACCATGCACCACAACTTGCCGCACCGCCCCTAGAGCTTCGGAGTTGTGCGCCGACGAAAAAGTGGTGATGAAAGTGTTTTAGTTGTGTCAACAAATTCGTGACAGTTTAAAGATGTTTGAAAACTTCAAAAAGGTTTGAAAGTTTCAAACATGTTTGAAAGTTTCGAAAAGATTTCAAAGCTTCAAACAGATTTGAAACACTGGTCTCGTAGCTAAATGCGTGGGTAACTGTCACCTACGCATTTAGCCACGATATTAATGCTTTACCTTCGACCTTTCGTGTCATACGATTGGGAACTTATTCGAGGACATAACTTACTCTGTTGACGACTTCTAAGAATTGTCAGCAAGGACAAATTGTTCTGTCACAGATGGATGACGAGCGCCATTTTTGTGGCGCAAATGGTTTTGAATATACATTTTCAGCAACCTTAATTAAGGTAGCATTGTGACATAATATAACATAATATAACTCTGTCTCTGTCTCTGTCTCTGTATCTGTCTCTGTCTCTGTCTCTGTCTCTGTCTCTGTATCTGGCTCTGGCTCTGGCTCTGTCTCTGTCTCTGTCTCTGTCTCTGTCTCCGCAAGCATCTACCTCGATAGTTTTAGTCTTATCTCGCTCGCATGTGTCACATGAGCCCGCACTCGTCAACGGGAAATCCTCAGTGACCGTACATCAGGTTCGAAAACAATGGCTACACACATCGTGTCAGTTGGAAAATAGAAATAGTGCGGTATGCAGCGCGGGCTCTATACGGCACCCACTGGCAGCCCTTTCGACATATTGAGAGGCTGCCGCTGACTGGGATCCGTGTATGGTGCAGCTGGGCTGACAACGAAGCTGAACTGTACGCCGTCGCGGCGCCGAGCTTATCAGACGCAGGTCTGGCGCCGGCTCTGGGCTGTAAGCACTGCAGTGTTTACCTACTCGTATTTCGAATAAATGTAAATTCCATAGCTACGCAGATACCAGCTCCTAGGCCTTTCCAGTGCGCTGGACAGGCCCCCGACTGGGCGAACGGCGCTGGGCTGTAAGCACTGGACAGGCCCCCGACTGGGCGAACGGTGCTGGGCACTGGACAGGTCCCGCCGAGTAAGCATCCGGGCGCGCTTGTCGCGGGTGCATATTTCAGAGTGCTTGAATGGCATCAGGAACGTACCCGTTTTCTTTCTTTACTGGAGATCCCTCCGAAGTCCGCATTAGCATTGCGTCTGACGCCTAACAAAATGAGACCAGGGACCATTACCAGACTTGTGCTCGACTCAAGTTTTTTTAGTCGACTCACATTTGACTCATAGATCTTGAGATCCGATTCAACTCATGATTCAGAGCAGGTGAAAATTATTTGATTCGACTCAATTCAGACTCAGAGCTCACAAAGCATGATTCAACTCACGACTCAAACAGAAATTTGAATCGATTCAGATCCGACTCAATGGTATCAGACTCATAAGCCATATGATTCAGCGTGCACTGCCCACACATTATTTATATGTATATATATATATACGTATGTATATATATATATATATAATATAATATATATATATATATATAATATAATATATATATATATATATATATATATATATATATATATATATATATATATATAATGCGAGGTGAAAACAAAGTTATTGCAAAAATAATTCATTCGACAGACAGTTTGATGTCAACGCATCTTCATCTGTGTCTAATTAAAGAAGGGAATTCGTATTTATTGAGACACCAACGAAGATACTCTTAATTGGCTCAAAAACATTAATGAGATGAATGGTTGTCAATGCATATGCAAGGCAATGAATGCATAATACTTCAATCCACCTCAGCATGATGCACAACCTGAATCATATATACCTGACACATATCACCTAACTTAAGCGTAGCACCCAGGTCCTGCACTGCAATAGGTATCTGCACAGAATAAAATTGCGTTGGTTTGTTGCCCCCACGAAGTTGGTTTGGTAGCGGGCTTGAAGGTTTTCCTTCACCATTGGTTTACACGCAATTTTACCGACTCTCTCTACGCTATCTTGCATATTTTATGGCAATATAGGGTACTTTGACGTATTCTCATTGAAAGAGCTATTCTTTAGCTTCAGCAAAGGGTATCTTAAATGACCCAGTAATAATCTTCCTGCCTAACAATGTGCCATTTCCGGCAGGCTCACCATCAAGCGCCTCCAAAATAAAGGGATTGTTCCTGATATTGGTAGTCTTCCTCTACCATCCATTTTACGTGTTCAAGTTGTCACCCTCGTTCAAGAGCGGAAGAAAGGACAGTCAGGGGGGGACTAAGTGCGCCATAGCTTCTTCTCCCCAGTGGCAGGAGAGTTTCAGTCGAGTTGCAAGTTTCAGGAGGGCATTCCTAGATCACAATGGTGTTGTACATAAATGTTCAATTATGCATGTATCATCAATAATCCATGCAAGATTCATCAAGGAAGAATGCATCATGCCCTGGGTCTAGCTGGCCTGGAAAAAAACTGTTTTCAACAACTGCTGTATGTCAATGTAGGTTGGTAGGTACATGTTTGGAAAAATAGGCTGATCCTATATTTTTGGGATCCCGAACATTATCCTCTCCAGAAAATTATTTCTTGTTTTCTCATCAGGAGGTTGAATTTCCTAAGTTATTAACTTTTGACAACGAACTGCTGTGATCAAGTAAAAGTGCTCAAAATTCACTGAAATGGATGCAAATTGAGTTACGATGCATAAGGTTTGAAGAAAAATATCCTCCATACTGAATGACTACAAAATATTCCTCTCCACATGCCGGATTACAATGCAACAAATCCAACCTTGTCTATGCATGAGAATAAAATGTGTCGGAACAAATGCTCACTGGAAAGAATGGGACAAGATTATAACTCACCTGGTGAGCGGAAGACAAATATATTTGCTAGGAAGCAAATTAAAGTGACCATTGCGTATGATTTGAGAAAAGTCTTCTGCAACCAAATTGATACCATATTTAAAAAATAACTTCGAATGACGTCATGCGGGCTTGAAGGCAAACTTCGATCTACCTTCTAGTAAAGATACCTTGGGTTTGTTATTTGTCACACGCACGGGTTTGTTATTTGTCACACGAACCAATGCAACTGTATTCAGTGAAGATGCCTGTTGTAGTGCAGGGCCGTTTCGGTTCTATATTCTTTTTCACAATCACATCCCATTTCTGTGTTGTGTTCCTCGCACTAGGAATGACTCATGCATGATACTGATTGTGAATACCAAACTTAATATTAATACTTATTTGTAGTTATTGTTATCCGTTTTTGGTAAATAACTTAAGTACCCCTCATTCTTCACTCACTGGCAGCTGATAAGTTGACAATTGTAATGCTAAGCATGAATAATTATACTGTGTTTTTACTCCCTACTTTGTGTCATTGCATACTATTTACAAAGATGCATGCTTTATATCATTTGTTCATAGCTTGCATTTGAGTCACAATACTCAAATGACTCATTGTGATTCAAATTATTGACTCGTGATTCAACTAATTTTTTTTAAAGAAAGATGTGATTCAACTCGCGACTTAAGATATGTTTTGGGGAAAAGAATCGATTCATCTCGCGACTCATCCAAAAACGATTGATTCATGAGTCGATTCTCGATTCAACTCGAGTCGAGCACAAGTCTGACCATTACGCTCATTATTGGGTAGCAATCTTAATACATTTATGCTCATCTGTCAGTGTTTGTTATCGATCGCAATACTTACTCCTCCAACAAGACAATTGGACATGTAGGCAATGCATAAATACGTACAACATAACGCTGCAATATAATTGAGTATTTGGGCTTGATGAAGCACCTGCTAAGACCGGATCTTTTAGCGCCCATACCATAAGCTACCTACCAATGATATCGGGAAATGGAACTACGATTTTCCTTAGTGGAGCGAGTGTCTGTGACCACCTCGAGTGTTGATACCGTCGATAAAAGCCGAGAAGTTTTGCAGCTTTCAATCCGACGTGATTGCATCCCGGTTTTGAAAATTGATCTTACCCTGAGCTACGTTGCCTCTTGGGAGGTTTGTACTGAAACCATTAGAGCCGCCAGCTTATTAGCCACGTATAATCGATTGATCTGCTTTCACGTGGAGAAACATTGGAGATCTGATTTCAAAAGACCGTGGTAGCCAAATGTGGCAGCCAATCTGTCACAGCACAGACGACCGTGACAGTCAGGTATCATGACCAACCTGTCACAGCACCGACGACCGTGACAGTCAGGTATCGTGGCCAACCTGTCACAGCACCGACGACCGTGACAGTCAGCCATCATGGCCAACCTGTCACAGCACAGTCGACGGTGACATTCCGGATAATGGCCAACCTCCCACAGCACAGACGACCGTGAGTGACAGGCACAACGGTCTACCTGTCACATCACAGCGACCGTGACAGTCAAGTAAAATTGTTAGCATGTCACAGCACAGTCGACCGTGACAGTCTGTTGCAACGCTCAACCCGTCACAGCACAGTCGATCGTGATATTCAGGATAATGGCCAACCTGTCACAGCACAGACGACCGTGAGTGGCAGGTACAACGGTCAACATGTCACAACACAGACGACCGTGACAGTCAGGTATACTGGCCAACCTGTCACAGCACAGACGACCGTGACAGTCAGGTATACTGGCCAACCTGCCAAAGCACAGACGACCGTGACAGTCAGGTACCATGGCCAACCTGTCACAACACAGACGACCGCAACATCCAGGAATAACTGTCAACCTGTCACAGCACAGTCGATCGTGACAGATGTATCGGAACTAACCTTTGTTTCTCATTCGCTCAGTAGCCGTTAATAACTATGAAAACAAGCTGTCAATGGATGTTATTCGATGATGCACCGCTGTCATTATTTTACGGACCTGCACGCAACGACGTTCTTGTGACGTTGATAAAACTTCGGGAGATGAAAACTCCTTTTCGCTATTTCCTCTAGAACTTGTTAAAGGAAATTATCATATTACGGAACCTATTTAGTTATGAATAAATGGTCTTAATACGTGGAGATGAAACCCAACAGGGTTTCCAACAAGCTAAAGGACAGTTCGTTCGTGTCTCTGACATTCATTCACAGCTAACATTGTGCCAATGGTAAATGGGTGAACATAATGAGGACCTAATTGGGCATTTTCGCAATAAATGAGGAAACGATATAGATAATAAGGTCAGAAGCAGATACCTTTTTGCGCTGGGTTAAGTACACGCTTGGAAATTCGCCTCATGAAATTCGACAACCGTTGTCGGTTGGTCAATCGACAATTGGTCATTTCTCGGTGGCCGTTGATCGATGGTTGATGTTCGGTGGTGGTGGAGGTCGATGGTCGGTGGTCGGCAGTCGGTGGTCGCCAACCTGTGGTCATTGGTCGTAGGTCATTGGCCATTGAACTTGGGCCGTAGGTCTCAGCTCATCAGTCGCTGTTCGGGAACGGCCGGCTTGCGGTTCTGCTGTGGACATTCATTGTAAGGAGACACCTTCAGAGTGCCTGATTACAGTGCAGACGCTTGTTCGGCAGCCGGGAGCCGAAACTGCTGTGTCCAGTGTCGCCCAGCGCTGACCACACACTGCTGGCTGCCACAGGCTCGCCTCCACCCACCGTCAGCGGTTGTCGGGACCATGGCTGGAGGTTTCGGGTGGGTCGCGGTTCGGTACTCACTGGTGTGGTATCCTGCTTATGCTAACCTGTCATTTTTCGAATTCAGTCTGAAAATATGTCCTGAATATAAGGACTTGGACCACCTAGCTCGGTGAGAATGGCTCTCAGTCCCCAGCTTTTCTCGGGCCCAACTCAATAAGGCGGCTCCTAGGCGGCATAGCAGGCTACCATGGGCCGGGCAACAAAGGTCTGCGCAGCACCGAGGTGTCAATGGGTGAGGTTTTACATCAGTCGTCAATACCCGCGGCGGCTGCTGTTGCGCTGGAACTCGGTACACCGTGGTCGGAATATTGCGCCATCACAACTTGCGCGAAGTGCTGGAGTTCGTTCAGTGGACCCGTGGCTACATTTCTCAGCGTCAGCGCAATTTGTTCGAAGTATGACTGCTGCCAGACAATGGACTGAATGTCAGTTTCTTCAGTAAATCGTGGTCACATGCGTCAGGATTACTAGAAATGGTTCGGTATTGTAGAGTTTCAGATGCAATTTAAATTTGATTAAAATGCAAACATAATCTCACGGCGTTCTTGTGCTTGCGAACACAGCAGAACAAAATAATGAGGAGAAACATGGCATTAAGTTATTTTGTTCGAATTCATGCAAACTGTCCAGATAATTGGAAATCAATAGAGGTAGAAATATTCGATAAATTCAGAACATAATCAGATTTGCATGCCACCTTGCCACCTCAAAATTACAACACTTGCTTATGGATGACTAGTAATTTTTATGGTGTATGCGCCGGACATAATGCAATCAAGTGGAAATAATAAAGCAAATGCTGCCACGAAAGCATAAGCGTATGGACAATGGAACATTTGACGAAGAAAAACGAGGATAGCGGAAACATTTGGTACCAACCTTTAAGTAACAGGAGTAAATATAATTTGGATCAAATGAATCAACAAATAATTGTTGACCCATGAACAATGAATCAATCATCAACATCAACATCAATGAATCCTTCATAAACATCAACATCATTGAATTCTTCATCAACATCAATACATTAATGAAACATCCACATCAGGAAGTACCGCCTTTTTGATAATTTCCAGGGATTTGAAAAATTCCAAGTTCCGTAAATTGGTGTCAATTAAAATTTCGTAAATTTATAATATGACACCTAGTGACCTAGGTGACACCTAATGACAATATCGGCTACAACGCAAATGTAAGCTAGACTTCGGGCCCTCCATGACGAGAGCAATCTAAAGGCAATCTACGCAACCATTTCATTCTAGCTTGAGTAGATATAAAATTAGTGAGGAGAGACTTTCAAGAGCCCCTCCCACCGGGCCTGGAAAAGGTTGATTTGCCTGGCCCGCATGGCGAGAGTTAATATGAAACGGAGGACTTCGAAAAGGTGTTCTATTACGCACGCGTGATGCACGAAGTAATTGAGCATAGCACAAAACTAACATACCTAAGCATCGCATATGCAGCATGCCGGCAATCAAAAGCAGCACTGGTGACAACAATGTATGTGCGAAAAGGATGAATGTCGGAGACGGTGATGGCTGCGTCCTAAAATAGTGTAGCAACCGACCCGACCTCGGCTCTGAGAACCGCGACCGGCACGGCTGTGTAGGAAGGAGTGGTCAATATCATCGTGGCAGGCGGATCAGGGTCATGCATGTAGATTTGTGCAAAATTAACATATTTGTAAAACCCAAAACTACGAGTTTAATTTTGCCAAAATGTTGCACAAGTACTTTCCAAATGCGGGTCAAACTGTTGTATACTAAATTGAATTCCAATGCAACTATTTCGAGGGATGTCTTAAGGATAAACATGTGAAATGTTATCTTCCGATATAATAGCGTTCATGACGCAGGTGTGAAATGGTTACACGGAGACATGCTGCCCTCCATATGGGTGAACTACCTGGAAGTGAAACGACACGAGCGAGTAGATTATGCATGTATATTAATATAAATATATATATATATATATATATATATATATATATATATATATATATATATATATATGGGTATTACATAAATATATAAAATGAAGAGGTTCTCCAACACCCTCCCAGGCTTTTAGAAAGCTGCAACTTGAGAGAGATGGCACCACAACCTTTCGAAAGGTCGCAGAAGTACCACCCTACACCTACCGTTGACCAGTTGGGGGATGGGGTAGGAATCCAACTCCAAGTCGTTTTCTTTATATTTGTTGTGGACAAATATTAATAATTCATGTGGTTATGTCACGGGAAGAGGAGATAAATGAGAATCATGTGAAGGCGTTCAGTAGCTCACTGTGTAAAGGCTATGCACTGAAAAGAGTGTAATATGCTAAATCATATTAGTATTTCTACCGGAGGATGTTACACTAACAATGCACTGATTTATTTTAAAATCCCACTCTTTTGGGCGTTCGCCTTGGCCAAGGCCTTGACCTTATACTGACAGGCTTCTAGAACCTGGATGATGCCAAGATAAATTATGGTGGCTGTCAAAAGTCACCCACGTTGATATGAAGAGTTGATAAATGCTGAAAATGTCTAAGCTGATTTGTGGCAGCGCTTTGCAACCAGATAGTCTTGGATATATATTTGCTAGCGGATTGCTGGCGGCCATATTTCTTCAGAACTCCAATTTAATCGCATTGCGAATGTGTTCCCGGCCTCTATTAGCGTCTGCTTGGCCACATAATTAGCTGACGTGGCGATTTCATTGAACAGCGTATTGATTATCACGTGAACTATTCGTGCAGCATGCAAAAGCTGACGACAGAGCCCGAAATAAAAGTCGCTTTATCCTTCAGCATGGGAAGCTAATTGCCCCCAATGATGCTGTTAAGTCGACGTAGAAGATGATTAATGGATGATAAAATTGTCTTTGCATATATGTTCTATTATCTGCAATGTCCTTGCGCCTTGTGGCTGGGGAACAAGGAACTAGTTGGAAACGTCGCTTGAACAAAGAATGCTGTCCCTCCACGCAGACGGTGAAGCTCGCTCATAGAGGCCACAGCCTCCGCACGAACATTTGCCTCCTTTTTCCTTTTGGTATCCACTTCAGCAGTTTTGTCGCAAACGTCGATACTTGTGGGGACATTTAATCCGAATATGAGCACTCTAGCTGTCCAACCATGCGTTGAGTTTTGAAGAAAAGAATACAATCCGTCCATTTCAGTGCCCTCCGCTTTATTCTCATGCTGTTTCCGTCAATTATGTCGCCACCCTCACGACCTTTGATTCTCCTGAGCTACTGCAGAAGCAATGCACATCATGTGTTTGTTGTTATTGGATGAGGAAGGGAAAGGTTGAACGCCTTTCATGCGGTTTATTTCATAGATGAATTAAGAAGAGCTGTAAACATTCCGTACCCCATGTATAATAAATATACCAGCTTTTTGCTAAAAACATGTATTAGTAGGCATCCTATGGCACCCATTATTGCATCACGACGACCATGGTTTATTCCAGCCATAAGCAGTCGACATTCATAGCTATAAGTTGAAGTGCCACAAGAGTTCAAATAAGAAAATGTTTGGTCTTATACCATACGAACGTTCGAGCTGAAGTGTATAATTATAATCGGTTAATATCCTGTGAATAAATGCTGAATCAAACTTCATTATGTTGCCTTCTTTTGCAAGAGGCAAAAGGGACAGCACAGAGCCTGATACCAGATATTTTCCAGAAACATGATCCATTAATCCTCTGGGTTTGCATGAAAAATCGAATTAAGCGTTCACTTACCACACAAATATTTGGACGTTCCTTAATCCTATATTGCATAAGGCAGGAAAATCATTCCAGTGTAAAGGGAAGAGAGAAGGATGTTTTTTTTCGCTTTCTCTGATGTGTCGATAACCAATGGAACAAGTTCTTAAAAAGTATCGTTCGAAAGCGTTTATCGTTCACTACATTCATAGATTAACATTTTTGAACACGGCGGATGCAGGAGGAAAACGGCGGGGAAAATGAAATATTTGTTTTGCTGCGCGTCTTAGACTTAGCCTCAGATGCTGCTGTAATTACTGCCAATCAACTCCGACTGAACAGTGCTTTCAATTGCGTGCTATGAAGGTCACTTTAAAAAATCATAGGCGAATTCAGGATAACCGAAGTTGGGGAAGACACTGTTGGTAAGCAAAATCGTACTGTAAGCCAATTAATTTGTGTTCACAGTCAAGGGGTATTTTAGCCATATAATGCCGGATGTTGCTCAACAAATGAAATATTCATATCATAGACGACGCCAGGCACACTGCACATTTTTTCTAATATGGCGGTGTGTTATTCTTTCCGATTTGCTTCCAATGAGAAAAAGCAGAACAATAATTGAATCTTGCCTCAGGATATTGTTTGTAGCATTACTACATGCAATCTCGCCTTGGTGATAATGAGTTTCTACTAAGCCCCTTGTCCGGATCCAAGCATGCTAAAATGTTATCATTTCTTCCTGTACTTAGAAGTGATATATCTACCACTATTTGGTAGAAATGCTACCAATTTGAACTTGTGGTGCAGTTCGACGAATATTTGTCGGCGGCATCTATGTTTCCATGATTACAGTTGACTTATTATTTTGAATCCGTAGAACTTCGTTAGGATTGATAGCAAGAAATATAGTGAATCATTTTAGATTATAGCATTTCATGATTATATTTTGTTTTACTGGCAATGAAGCAAATATTGCACAGGCATGAGTCGTCGAGTACACCAATAAAATCCAGCATAATAACTATCCTGGTAATGTAAACGTTAAAAATTTAGCTATTAAATAGGTTTGCACCACCAATGTGTTGATCTATATAGTTATATAATGAAATAAAATGAATAGCAAGCATGTTACTTCTCGACGTAAAAAATCGGACGCGAATATACTAGTTCAGATCAGTTTAACGCAGGCTTAGTTTACATTTGTCGGCATTAGTTTGTCTCCCCTTACATGCGTATTGCGCACGTTCCATTTGCGTGTGAAGATTCCATTAATATAATCATGCGGAAGCAGATTAAGTTCACTTGCAAGTGCGTGGAGATATTTTGTGCGAATTTGCACATCTTCAGAAGCCATGATGACGCCAGACACACCTTCGTCACGAGCTGTTTCGTATACAAACAACATGCTCCAGTTTCGGTGACATTGCCTCTTGGGTGTGCCATATATACATAATGGGCATGTAGGTATGTGCTTGCCTATGTAAGAAGGAAGCTATATGGCGGTAGGTGGGTTGCTAAATGCAAATTATAGGTAGTATAGGCAAATTATGGGCATTATAGGTACACATGATATGCAAATTATAGGTAGGAAACTATAGGTAGTATATCCACAAGCACATTGCTAACGGTGTGTCTGCTGTCATCTAGATTGCATACAAGCTTGGTGATGACTGGAAAGTAATATGACAATGAAATGAAACCGGCTCAAGCTACTTCTGCATGTACTTGACGTTAAGGGTGACTTCGAGAAAGCATAGCAATGCAATTACTAATTAGTGGCATCACATAACTTTCAGACAATTAAGACATTCTCAGCATCATCTAATGTCAACCTTTTTGTAATGCAAAGTTGTCGTTAGGAAGCAGAACGAAACATAATTATATTTGTTCAATTGTTCTTCCCACGACAAAAGTTGGGTGCTCAATACGTTTTACCATCCGTATCCGTTTATTTTCACCAAACTCTAACCGATCCGCTACTTGATCCATATCAAATGGATATCCGTACATATATTCAATCAGCGTTACGTTCTACCTACGCTTTTTCTGTCCAACTCCAGCCTGCCGGAATCGAGTAACGCTCTGTGATTGCTTCCATCCGTGGAATTGGTGGGACTGGGCGGATCGCCTTGTTAAGGGCCGGTGATCGATGGGCCGGCGCACAGTTCATGATGGGGCGACTGTTGCGATCAGGAATCCATGGCATCCTTTGGGCAGAAGTTAATTAGAATCGTGTTCAGGCATGATTACCATTGGAAAACGACGCCTCTCTTCCATTCATGCTTGTGAAAGATGCATGCAGCTGATTAAGACCTGCCATTTGATGTAAAACATTATATCAATAATCCGGAATACGCATCCATATTTTATGCTTTGTGTAATTGCTTTCCGACTTAACTATCTTATGTTGTGTAAGCAATGGTAGGCCTCAATAAGATAAGTCTGTACCACGGAATATTACATTTCTTGTGAACACGATAATAGCTGCATTTCCATTTAACCTCCCTATGAAAGGAAACCTTTGTTTATCAACTTTCCATGACCTGTGCAGCGTGCAAGGTTTCTAGTTTAATTGGCTGATACTTGAATAAACACATCCCTTATTTGTATTAGTATCATCCTGCGGTAAGGAAAGGAAAATCGTCCACTTCCGTCACGTGACGCACAGATCACGTGACAGAATCGCGGAGCTTCTCGGTCATTCTGGTGCACTGAGCCACCACTGGCGGTCGTTCAGGTTCCAGACATCACCAAAGTCGTCGCCCATTGGCCACTGACCTGTGACCATCGTGAATAACGCCCTACGCCTGACCGTTCCGCTGGGCGAGCACGGCCGTTGCTGTCGTGACGGTTGCGAGCTCAGAGAGTCACTGGGAGGTGGTCAATGACGGCCGACCCCGCAGTATTGATAACGCACCACAGCCGAGGCGGTGAACACGCTGTGGTAACGACCACTCTCCACCGACGCGAACAGCCCCCTGCCGCTTGTCGACTCGTATCTCTTCCTCGGACGTCGATTTACCCGCCTTCTCCGCTCCAGTGAGAGCACCGTAAGTTTCCTGGTCGCTCCCCGGAGTGTTTATTTCAGGCCCTGCCGCTACTTTTGGATGGCTTCTGCCGCATCTGCGGAAAGGCCGTCTCTCCATGGCAGCATTACAGTGCTGTTATGAACTACCATTGAAAGAATACAATAGCATTTCAAATGTTCCAGAAAAGCACCAACCAGCCTTGTGCTTAATAATTTCATTCAACTTATATTTTGTTAAAATTATCACAACTACAACGAACACCAATGTCACCAGCAGTGGCATATATCGATCTTCATGACGGACAGGTTGAGTGACAATTTGTAACATGAGTGACAGATGTTGGTCGTGTACTGGCAAAGTGCACGTGACAAGAATTATCCCGTGTGAGCAACCAGTGCACTTACCTCTTGGCCGTTCCTGTGCGCGACGAACGTGCGTCGCGAAGGAAAAGGCCATTCCACTCGGCTCTTCCACGGTACTCTTCTGATCGGGACTAGATATGCTATGAGAATATATATCTAGGGGCATTCCATGAAGTCAACTAACAAACAAGGACAAAGGCAAAAATGCAGACAAATTGCAGCAGCATGGCATCGCCCCCAAGTAACAAACTACATTTTCACCCAAATTGGAAACGTTATGACTAACGTGACCATTCACTTCATATATCTCTTTGCGGATGCCAGCGTTGGTTACTCAGGTGAAGATTGATTGATTCATTTTGGCTCCAATCGTATGAAAGGTATTAGGGTTCATCGTCATCACGATGATTTATCTGGTGAGCGTGCAGTCCACCTCTTGGCGATCCAAGCAGAAGGCGGGGAGGGGGATGACGAGTAGCGATCTTGTAATTAAGACATTACGCTATAGTCTCGTGCAGGAAATATATGAAATTTGGATTTTAGGATGGAGGTATGTGGCTATGGTATGTTTCAGGCTCCTAAAGTTAGTTTCGTCCAGGTGAAGTTTCGGGTGACGGAACAACATGCGCTTAATTGATGATGCACACCTGCAGTTCGAGGCATTATTTTTTCACACCATTGTGGATCTCAATGGTAAGTTCGGGCAGGTTCACTCAATATATTTACAACAGCGGTGAAAGGAAAATACCTTCTCGCAGCTACACTGTGGTAAAACCTTGCATTGCCTTTTTCACAAGACTTCGTTCCACTGATTACCATGCATAGCACCTCAATTTTCAGAGAAAACTTGATCATGCCTCATGCTAGTTGGGGATGCAAGTGCACAAATTGGGAACTCACATGCATTTCATACACGTGCAGTCAAAAAGCTATGAAGCTTCAACACTGGATGTTGCACAACTCTCACGTACCGCTCTGGGTACCTGCACTGTTTACCCACCTGGGCATGCAGACGCGGATAGTCCATGCTAACAATACCGTACCGCCCTGAACACCTGCACAGTTTACCCACCTGTAGACGCGGATAGTCCATGCTAACCATACCGTACCGCTCTGGGTACCTGCACTGTTTACCCACCTGGGCATGCAGACGCGGATAGTTCATGCTAACAATACCGTACCGCTCTGGACACCTGCACAGTTTACCCACCTGCAGACGCGGATAGTTCATGCTAACCATACCGTACCTCTCTGAACACCTGCACAGCTTATCCACCTGCAGACGCGGATAGTCCATGCTAACCATGCCGTACCGCTCTGGGCACCTGCACAGCTTACCCACCTGCGTATGCAGACTCGTATGCTCCATGTCAACCATGCTGAATGATTTTGATGGGACATGGATCATTGATAGCACATTGGGACTGGGTGCAAGCAAAGAAACATCAACACCCACACGCCGCGAGTTTTTCGGCTGGAATCGACCCACCTAACGGCATAAGCCTTAACTTTGAATGCTTGTGCTCAAAGTCTCGAAACATAGGCCTTGTGCAGTTATTCGGTCCTCGACATAAGTGATGTGTTGGGAGCGCGAGGTCCGGCTTCTTCATTTAAGAAGATTTACTGATGTGCGGCCAGCTGGCACCTCAATCTGCCGACCAGTTTTTAGTTGTCTCGACCGAGCGCCGAGAAGTGGAGCCAATCAGCTGATTTGGCGCCGGTGCCAGCTCCAGGGAGCCGGCGACGGCGCACCAGCCGTGCGTCCACTCCGCTCCCTGGTCACTGGCCATGTGCACCGGTCGTGCGTCCACTCCGCTCTCTGGTCACTGGCCATGTGCACCGGTCGTGCGTCCACTCCGCTCCCTGGTCACTGGCCATGTGCACCGGTCGTGCGTCCACTCCGCTCCCTGGTCACTGGCCATGTGCACCGGTCGTGCATCCACTCCGCTCCCCAGTCACTGGTCATGTGCACCGGTCGTGCGTCCACTCCGCTCCCCAGTCACTGACCATGTGCACCGGCTCGTTGTCGGCAAGTTCTATCAGTTTGACGAAGTTCGTTTCCGAGACGAGTTCAGCAGATATGCTGGTGATCTAGCTTCTGCGACTTGGGTCGGTCGTGCTGATTTGGGAGCGCGGCCAGCTTAGGTTGGCCCTATGTCGGCTGGGTGCCAGTCACGCGTTTCGTGCCGGCGCAGTGTTGAAATAGCAGTGGGTTTCCTCCAGCCGCCAAGTGACTGGTCGAAGTGAAAACACAGTATTGGTGCTGCATCAGATACTGGATGCAATCGAACTCATCAGGGTCGACACAAATCATGTCCCGGTCGGGAAAATACACACATTGACAAACAACGCCAATATATAATCGTGACCGGACAAATATACAATGAAAACAGACAACACCGACTGATATGTGACATGTGTGACGACACTGATTACAAGTAATTTTTCCGTGTGTTATTTTATAAAGCACCCCTCCAGCCATTGATAGACCACCCACTCATTTTTAATGCAGATCTTACCACCGCCGCCCAGTATAAGCACGAAGGATTAACAGTTTGCGTCAGCCTTGGTGGCGGATTGTATATTAAAATGCGAGTAGGTCAAACTAATAAATTGAACTAGAACCATAGGCTAGACGTTTATATGAATTCGTATATCTACGATCAGATTCATACATATTATCATCATATGTCATCGAAAATCATATCACCATGCCTCCCTCTTAAGCACAAACATGCAAATTACTAGGAAGAACCATGATATCGAGTGTGTGGGCAAACTTCCTAAACATTAACAGGAATATGGTAATAAGGGAGAAATGTAATAGCGTTCTGTTTCCCTGGCTGTGATTGGTCCATATTTGATTTCACTCTGCGACAGCTTATCCGCAAATGTAATGGCCGTTATAGTTACTCTTCAATCGGGCCTACGAGCAGCAAAACGACAACAGCTTGTCGTGCAACGACGGTCTCAACAATCGTCTGGACAGACGCCAACTCGTGTCTTTCAACAGTTCGTGCTCCAAAATTCCTCTTGGCACTATGACAGTCTACCGTCCGAATGCACGTCTGCTCACCGCTGTCTAGTCCCGTCTGCCCCGATCAGTAGGCAGCCGAGCTCGCGCTCTGCTGGGGCGGCGAGGGCGGCCATACCTTACCATAGCTTACCATACTTTGATTGCGTACCCGTGCCACCTGTTGCGACACACCGCTGAGTGAGAGCTCGGCCGGAGTATATTAAACAGAGGGTGCAATCAAGTTTACTGGGCTTCAAATCTAGTAGCCTCTTGCCGTGGCGACTTCTTATGCTAGTTTATGAAATATTCTGCTAGATGTAGTGTACATCTGGCAAATTGTGCAATTATCTAGTAGAATATGCGAATCATGGCAGCCTCAATCGTGGCAAACTCCTAGTAATATCTGCTGACCACTTTGTTTTTTTTTCGCTTTGGCTTTGGCTGACCACTAGAACCAGCCTCGTCCTACAAGTACAACGGCTACATACTACGTGCTGAAAGCACAGTGCCATGCTACATGCTGGTGGCACATCAGATCTCGCGGGCCAGCTAACGTCGCTGGAGCTGAATAAGTCATAACATTCCTTCGCGACCGAGAGACGCGATCCCTGGTACAAAGGTCCGTGCATTGCCAACTGTCGACGTCAGCGACGGCCTGGCGCCGGACGGTGGGCCGTGGCTTCCGGTCTGACGCTGGGTCCGTCACAGGGTCCCGTGACGGACCCTGTGACGTCAGCGACGGCCTGGCTCCGGACGGTGGGCCGTGGCTTCCGGTCTGATGCTGGGTCCGGCACAGGGTCCCGTGACGGACCCTGTGACGTCAGCGACGGCCTGGCGCCGGACGGTGGGCCGTGGCTTCCGGTCTGATGCTGGGTCCGTCTCAGGGTCCCGTGACGGACCCTGTGACGTCAGCGACGGCCTGGCGCCGGACGGTGGGCCGTGGCTTCCGGTCTGATGCTGGGTCCGGCACAGGGTCCCGGGACGGATCCTGTGACGTCAGCGACGGCCTGGCGCCGGACGGTGGGCCGTGGCTTCCGGTCTGATGCTGGGTCCGGCACAGGGTCCCGTGACGGATCCTGTGACGTCTGCGACGGCCTGGCGCCGGACGGTGGGCCGTGGCTTCCGGTCTGATGCTGGGTCCGGCACAGGGTCCCGTGACGGACCCTGTGACGTCAGCGACGGCCTGGCGCCGGACGGTGGGCCGTGGCTTCCGGTCTGATGCTGGGTCCGGCACAGGGTCCCGTGACGGACCCTGTGACGTCTGCGACGGCCTGGCGCCGGACGGTGGGCCGTGGCTTCCGGTCTGATGCTGGGTCCGGCACAGGGTCCCGTGACGGATCCTGTGACGTCTGCGACGGCCTGGCGCCGGACGGTGGGCCGTGGCTTCCGGTCTGATGCTGGGTCCGGCACAGGGTCCCGTGACGGACCCTGTGACGTCAGCGACGGCCTGGCGCCGGACGGTGGGCCGTGGCCTCCGGTCTGACGCTGGGTCCGGCACAGGGTCCCGTGACGGACCCTGTGACGTCAGCGACGGCCTGGCGCCGGACGGTGGGCCGTGGCTTCCGGTCTGACGCTGGGTCCGGCACACGGGTCTCAATATGTGAGAACATGCACTCACATAGCTGTGAGTGTGAGTGTGCAGCTGTCATTTTGTTGATTGGCTCATTGAGAAAGTGAGGCTTCGAAGTTATCTTCGCTACAGAAGGGGCAGTCACTCCAAATTAGCTGCCAGAACGACCTTTGATCTTGTTTTAAAGCCTTAGAGACAGTTTGAACAACACAGAAAAAATAATTACTGACTTTCAACTTGCGAAGTTGAACTAACTTCCAAAGTGCGTCTTTACCACAAACCCATGCTGGTTTTAGATAGCAATGCAGTTATTCGCAATAATTAGAAGTGAATTAAGTTAAATTAGCTGAATATTTAACACACCATTGTTTGGCATATCCAATTGAGAGCTCATTTATCTTCGATCGCAACGCGGTAACTTTAGATTTGCCTACATCTGAAACTGGTTCAATGCCATTAGGGCCCCAGACCAGGGTTGGAAACACAGCCTTGTCCTGGGGTTTTGTCATGCATAACATTAACCTCTCGGAAGAAAGATCACTCGCGTTTTTTCCAAAATATGTAATGGAGTTTTAAATGACTGCAAGTTTATTGCTTTTGATAAGCATCCCCGAATCTGACTGGAAGGCATACATATAATTTGTATTGTCAGATATAGAAGCAATATTATGCTCTCTGAATAGGTATGTTCCAAATTGTCCTCTCCACATCCAGGATTCCTAAGCACCTGCCATGGTGCTCCCCAACCCTGCCATGGGTTCACGTTCCCTTAGCCAAAGTGGACGACACTTTTATTAAAGGGTGCTGGCTAATACCGCCAATCCCACTGTGACATAGCTACCTACTTCTTGCACCCCTGCTTATAGTTGGATTTAAGGGGGGACTAATTTGTAGCTATGCTTCCAAGCAGTTCACGATCAGATCAAAATGAAAATATTTGTTCGTGGCTTAGGAAATCTATACAACTTGTATGCAAATATATTCTAGAACACTCCGTCTAAAGCTGGTGAGAATGATTGGACCATGTCCTCAATGGCATCGCCGGACCTTCAAGGTTCGGAGCAAATCTGCCAGGCCTTTGAAAAAATCAAGATTTTCCCTTAATTTCCGCCAAATTTTCCTTTAGAAAAACAAAGTCCATCGACATAAGCCGCAATGTTTTCTTGATATGGGGAAACTGCCTCTCCTACAATCTCATGACCCCTATGATAACCCCCATCCATTCCAATATATGATCCCCTGCCGTGCTTTTCCACTGATCCACTTCTTCATGAATGGCCATCAAATATATTTGAAAAGGTTCTAAGCAAGCCTTTGAATGCAGCGCCTCTGTTTTCATCCTTCACCAAAATTTGAGCTTTCCAACGGTCTGCGCTGGTTCTAATGCTTCCTTTTGTATTGCCTATTGAGAGGCCGTCTTTGTCCATTAAAGTCATCATTCTGATAACCACACTCCACTCTTTCACGCGAGTGAAAGAAAGCCCATCATTCACAAATCAGAAGCCTAATAAAATAAGTTAAAACGACAATCTTTAGACGGCTCCGAAACCCTCCAAAAACCTATACAGCGAAAAAAATCCCCTTATCAACATTCGATTGCATAGTCGTATATTGAGTTATCCATATTCATGGCTTTTTAGCACTCGCGTCAATACATGGTTCAATGATAACAGAGAAACTCGAATTATGAAAAACACTAAATAACGCTAAACGTCAATGGAAAAAGATAAAAGGATAAAACATGCCATCAAATACGCCCCTGAGCATCAACCCTATTATTCCACGTGCTGACCGCCCGATACAGAAAGCTGCACCTCGCAGCTTCCGTATCAATGCGGGGCAGCTCTAATTTATTCGCGTCAGTTCCTCGAGTGCTCCTACTGGAGATTTCGGAGCGGAACTTAATACTGTTAGCCAATGTAAGGGGGTCAGATGTTGCAAGCAGTCTTCCAACCATGGCCAAATCGCGCTCTTGAAGCATGTTGTCGAACTTCAGCCAATCGAGGGCCTCTAGCGTCGCTGTAATGAGCTCTCGTCGATTTAAGCCAGAGACGATACGTGCGCCGAAATTGATGACCTTTTGAATTCGGTGTTTCTGAGTTTTGTTGCAGCTCCCCAAACAGTCATATTGTAATAGATGTGGGGGAAAACCAATGCCTGAACCAGTAACTTTTTTCGTTTCGGGGGGAATTTTGTGCCGTAATTTTGACAGCCCGACGAGAACACAGTAGCAGCGGCGAGTTACTTGGGATATCTGTTTTTCCCATGACAAAGCTGAATCCACATAGATGCCGATAATTTTGGCGTGGGCGAGGGCTTGATTTCGCTGCCCACAAATGTGATAGAGAAGTTTTCGCCCAGTTTCAGACGCCGAGATTTTACAACTATTAGTTCCGTTTTGCTAGGGTTGATTTTGAGCCGATTTTGGGTAAACCAAGATAGAGCCATACTCAAGGTTTGCTCTACTCGTTGTTTTAATACTTCCAAATTTGCCGGAGTGTCTGAATCCAGAAATTGCACGTCATCAGCGTAGGCGACGTGTTTTCCGTCTGGGAGATGAGATCCAAGGTCTTTGGTGAAAATCAAATATAATTTTGGGCCACATAGAGAACCCTGAATCACACCGTGGGTCACTGGTAGCGCCCCAACGGAGCTGCCCTGAATTGTCTGAGTTCGACCATGCAGCCAATCCCTAAACCAATGATCATCAATGCCGTACCAGCCCATCTTGTCTAACAGCCGACCGTTTTCCACAGTGTCAAACGACACGAGACGTATCCGCTGCTAGGAGGGTCGCCACACGACCATAGTCTGTACTTGTTGACATAAAATTTACGGTCTCTAACATTGCTGTCTGCCTACTTCGAAAACCGTGCTGATTTGGGCACAAAATATGATTATCTTCCAAATACGTGGAAAGCTGGAGACAAACCAATTTTTTCGCAAATCTTGCCAACAACGCTCAATATCGATATGGGTCTAAAATTCCCTGGGTCGCTACGATAGCCCTTCTTATACAGCGGCAAAACGCTCGCCTCCTTCCATCCGGCTGGAACGTCACCAGTGCGCAGTGAACTATTCACAACGTGCAGCAAATGCGGCCCTATTACGCTAGAGGTCATCCTCAGCATTTCGATAGTTATTCCATCATTGCTACAAGCACGTGAATTACCCATGGTCTTAAGCGCAGATGAAAGTTCGGGAAGCGTCACTGTCCTAACTCTAATTGCACTACTGCACACGCGAGGCGGCCGTGGGGACAGTGGCTCCCCCTGCGGAGCAGCGGCCAGCGCAGTGGCGACATCTGCACCAGCGCTGACGAAATTTCGGTTCAGCCTCTCCGCCCAGGCAGGGTCGCTGTGTGCTGGTGTGTCCATTCTGGGCTCCGGTTTCTTAGACGCCAGCAGGAAGCGCCGAACGTCTGTCCAGGTTTTCGCCCTAGAATTTGGGTACGAAAGAGCGTAAAACTCTGAGCAGGCTATGTACTGTGCCCTTTTGACCGCGTTTCGGCTGTCCTTGTACATCTGCTGTATCATCGCGTTTTCTGTATCCTGGTCCCTGGCCTCACGCGCTCGGTCGCGACTCTGTATAGAGTCTCTGAGTTCCTCGTTGTCGTGTAGCCATGGGCACGGTGGGTGTTTGAGTTTGACATCCCGGAGAGGCATGTGTACGTCAATCCGGGGCTGCCACACAGCACGCCAGGCGTCCCACTTATCTGCGGTTGTTTCAGCAGTGTAAGCTTGTCCCCAGTCGGCCTGCAGTAGATCGAGACACAGGGCATCCTTGTTGACGTTTCTGGATGACCGGACTTGGATAACCTGCGCTTTGGGGCGCACACGTTTAACCGAGACGTTGACAGCGACGAGGTCGTGGTCGCTGAAGGAGCATTTCACGACACGTGGATCGGTCGTGAGATCAGGTCGCGTCGTGATAATGTGGTCGATGAGGGTGGCTGTAGTCGGGGTGGTACGGGTTGGCGCGATGATGAGCTGCTGGAACGCAAGCTCCTGAAGCATCTCGATGTACCGCTGAACCCCTGTCGCATTTGGTTGGAGTAGGTTCCGGTTTATATCACCCAGCACGTAGCACGGCTGATTTTTGGTGAGCACATGCGTTAGCTGATGGTGGAGGTCCTCCAATGTTGAAGCAACTGGCGCTTTCGGTGGTCGGTATAACACACCGAGAATGAACGGAGATTTGCCTGAGAAACGTGGCCACAGACTCTCTAACGGAGAGCCAGTAGTGGGTACCGCCAGTATTTCCGCGCGCGATGTGTCCCTGTATAAGACGCATAATCCACCGCCGCGTGACGCGCGGTCTCGCCTCTCCACGATATAGCCGGGGAAAAGTAGGAACCTGCTATCCACGTCCTCATTTAGAAACGTCTCACTGACGCACATAATGTCTAAATCGTGTGAGCTGAGTAGAATGTTCACATCATCGATTGATGGCATCAGGTGGTTGATATTTAAGTGAGCTATCGTGATATTGCGATATTGTCGCGGTCGTTCTTCGCCCGGCTAGTCACATAAGCGGGCTGCCTGCCGTGCCGTCAGTCTGGGTGGAGAGGTCAAAAACCGGTGCGCTGTGTAGGCAGGCCGCTGAGTGTCGGTGCGGCTGACCGCGGTAGCGCCTGACGCCTGTTGTGGCCTCTGCTGTACGCGCCGGCCGGCACGTGCCCCTCTGTGGGTGGAGCGGCGAGCGGCCGGGTCATCCCGGTCAGCGCGCGGTGGCGGTGTTTCTCGGCGCGGCTGCACTGAGCCAGCCGACCACGGTCGGTGGGGCGGGGCGACCTGCCATGCCGGGCGGAACAGCGGGCGAGATCCTTGGGTCGCCATGAGACCACGGCCAGCCGTCCGGCGCCCATATCGGTGGAGTACCGTAGACACCTCCCTCCGGCACGCTGATTGGCTAGAAGGGGTCCACCAGAATCGGTAGAATGGGGCGCCGGGCGACCGGGCCCCGCCCATGCGGGCAGCTCAGGCATCGGCACAGAAAAATCGACACAAATGAACCATGAAAACAGGTAAAGCGAACAAGAACGCCAGAAGAAAAGTCATTATTCGGAAACACCACTGCCAAAGCCAGGTTGTCGCACACTTTAATCACTCAAACACGACTATAACCGTTAAAATCCGAATAAAATCACGGAGCTCACAACACGCGGCCGCCGTACTCAGGCGCGCGCCTGCATTCCATTGTCATTCAAATCGACACGACTGGCATTGGACTATTCGATCAGGTTTGGCGAGAAAATAGCCTAGCTCCGTAACCGGCCGCCTGCAGTTTCATACCGGGTGCCATTCCCATTGCATTGTTTTACATGTAGTGTCACCGAGCATAGCACCGAACGACAGTTCGGTGCCACTTGGATGTCTGGCAAAATTTCCGCTAATAACCCTCAAGAGGCCAAATACTAGACCCAGGTCCCATCAAGGTACAAGCCTTCCTAATCGCTACTAGCTGTCTTACCATCAAAATGACTGTGATATGTTAATGGTAAAGTTGTGTAGCCATGTAAATATCACACATGTACATACCACAAGTTAAACTTTTTCTGTCACCATTTCAAATGGTGAAAGCCACACTTTTGCCCCTGACATAATCGGAAGGATAAGCGGCAACGACAGCATGTGTGCGACGTAGCGTTGACCTCAGTGCAATACAGCATAGCCAGAAACTCGCGCATGGCTCACCCTGAAAACGCGTTGATCGTGCTTGGCGATGCTGACCACACACACAGGGCCAAGGAAATCGACCAGATCAAAGCCTTCGTTAGAACCGTCGTCCTGTTCGGGTCCTGACAGCTTTCAATGCACTGGCCATTGACTTCTTCAACTTCAAGAACAAGGGGCGTCGGTAGCTCGGTGGTTCAGCTGAGCGTCTGGCAGGCCAGAGGTACGGGGTTGGATTCCCAGCGGCGCCTGCCCTTCCTACCAAGGTGAGAGGCAGGCGACGCAATATGGCCTCATCTGCTGAGTGCATCGCAAAGTCACAACCACCACCACCAACTTCAAGAACAAGACTCCCAGAAATATACCGAGTTGGAGCACATCAAACGCGACGCTAGGGAACGACATATGGATCCGCCGTACACGAAACAGATGGACCAGAACAAGCTGGACAAATACTTGCTCAATCAGACGGACCAGGCAAAGCTAGACAAACCCCTGCTGAATCAGGTGGACCAGGCCGAGCTGAACAAATACCTGCTGAAACAGACGGACCAGGCCGAGCTGGACAAATACCTGCTGAATCAGATGGACCAGGCCAAGCTGGAAAAATACTTGCTGACACAGATGGATCAGGCCAAGCTGGACATTTACCTGCTGAATCAGATGGGCCAGGCCGAGCTGGACATTTGCCTGTTGAAACAGATGGACCGGGCCGGGCTGGACAAATACCTGCTGAAACAGATGGACCAGGCCAGGCTGGACAAATACCTGCTGAATCAGATGGCCAGACCGAGCTGGACAAACATTAAAATGGACAACGAGCTAAAAAAATCCCTGCTGATGCCGCTGAAGACGAGTGCTCCTTGTACACTCTGCTCAATAAGAAAGTGAGTGGACAACAGGTACCGGCCATTACGGACTGATGACAAATACCTGCTGATGCCGCTGAAGACGAGTGCTCCTTGTCACACTCAGCCAACAGAACAGACAGTGAAGTGGACAACGGAGGTAGCTGCGGCCATTACGGACTGCCACCGCCAGGACGACCATGCTCTTAGCAAGATAATATTCCAGAGATGCTCCTTCGGTCAGATCGTGAAGACCGGCTCCTCTGAAGCATGACGTAGTTACATAAATTTATAGTTTCTACATTTGTGTTATTGACATGCTTGCCGTCGCTACCGCCTAAGTGCCGTTAGTGCCGTAATAGCTGTAGTAAACATAGCGTTCATCACAAACTTCCTGTCGGTTCAGTTTCTGTTACGGCCACCACCGCATCTGTTGTCGCTGTTGTTGCCATGACTACGTATTTTCCTGTCTTAAGAGAGAATATAATAAGCTTTGAACACGCGTTTCGCTGTTTCGCTACTCCACTATTGATAAGTCATATTGGTTGAAGGTGTACTAAAAGTAATTTTGTAGTACCTAGTAATACTAGTTCTAGGAAATACTGCTTACCTTCATTGTCATTGCACATATTTACATATACATGAATATATGTATTCATATATATTCACACACACACACACACACACACACACACACACACACACACACACACACACACACACACACACACACACACACACACACACACACACACAAAACACACGCACACACATACACACACACACACATATATATATATATATATATATATTATATGAATACCCACATGTATGTATGCATATACATATTCATTTCTTTATTAATATATTTTAGCGCATGGTCTGCTAACATCCTACGAATCATAACAAGATGTTACTACTCTGGAATGTAGGTGCCGGTGAGCGGCTATGCTTTACAAAAGTATTTTATGTTCCTACATTGCTAAGTACTGTCAAAGTCACAAGGCTGTTCATAGGATATTATCCCTCCACTCATCCGTCATATGACATATATCAGGGCAAATCCAACCTACCACAGTAAATTAAGGAACTCCAAAGAAAGTAAAATAATTAATAAACCCTTAAAATAAACTAAAAACAATTATCAAATAGAATGACTGAAGAGCACAACTTCATCCAAGATGACCAAACCTGACGAAATATGTACAATGCGTGCTATGCTATAGTAATATTCACCTGGCTAGATTGTATTGCCTACATGTTGACTCTGTCATGCCTTCTCCATCGAATGACGAATAGTTTCCAAGATCTCTATCGTTTGCAGCCAGTTCAATGTGTCGGTTCGGTACTGATGGCGTAGTAAATTAATCCTGAGGTGGGATGCATGGCTCATTTGAGGCCGATTTGTCTTCTTACAGCTAATGCAATGTTGCTAAAGTTACAGTTGATCATCAAATGGCGGGGTAGGGAATGCAACGTGCCAGCGCTACAATGGTTCCATCGTCAAAGCGTAAACAAACTTAAGAATATCACGGAAAAGGAATAAGCAGATGTCATGATTCATCCGACTGCAGGTTAACATCTAAGATACTTATACTTGGATTTATTTGTTCCTTTATCCGTTCTTGGCCGAGGACCCGAAAAGCAACAGATATTGATCCTTTATCCGCAACAACATCTCAGACATTGATCCTTCACTCTTGGTTTTCCCAAACATTGACCATTCACCGACGACGATAGCTCGAACACTGACCCTTCACCCACAGCTGTCTCGATCGAAACAGACCTTTCTGACCGTGCGTAATCGATTCCAATGATTTGTCCACAGAGGATATTTTGAAGGACTAGTCCATCCTGGGAGAACTGTGCACACTCTTTCCCTGCTTTCCGGGCGGACGCGTGCGGTGCTTTCTGACTAATGTCCAAGACACGCAGCCTGGAGTGTTTGTGTGCCTTCGCGCCTTTGCGCATCACGCACACAGTGGAAATGGTTCTATGGCACGTCTGTTGTATTTCAAAACATCGATTCAGTCTTGACTGTGATTTCTTCACCAGAGTTAGGCTTGCTGTTCCAGTGGGAACAACGGGAATGGGTGAAAAGCGTTGATGGGGCTGAGCTCATCTCGCCAGAAATGCAAGTTCTCTGAGGGAAATTGAATGCTGTACCTTCTCGCGGACGAAAATCCGTTCGTCGGTTCGTGACGTCCAGCTCGACGCTGTAATCCTACTGCCAAATGGCCAGATCGCTGGGTCCAATCGCGCTGGCTTACTGCTTCGCGAACTGACCCGGTTGTTTATCTAGAATTATGTGCCTCTATGGACCCAAAGCTGCCGAAATCGGGTCGCACTGAGTGGACTCGGTACCATCAACGCGGTCATTACTGTCATGGAATGTACGTGAGCTGACATGTTGCGTGGCAGTCGGGTCGACGAGCGGCAACGTCACCAAGTGGTTTCGTTCTAGACTTCGCCTCGCCAGCGGGACCCCGAACGAGCCCAGCGCGTGCCTGCACACGGTCGCAGAGCCGCCGCCAGACGCACGGCGCCTGGGAGATGGCCGACGACATGCAGCAGATGGGGACGGCCATGCCGAACCAGTCGGATCCGACGGAGCCGACGTACGGGGGCCGGGACGCGGCGCAAATCTGGGCCGAATGGGGCCTGCAGATCTGCCTGTACACGCTGATCCTGCTGCTCAGCGTGCTCGGCAACGTGCTGGTCATAGTGACGCTCATCCAGAACACCAAGATGCGCACCGTCACCAACGTGTACCTGCTGAACCTGAGCATCTCCGACCTGCTGCTCGGCGTGTTCTGCATGCCCTTCACGCTGATGGGCACCATACTGCAGCAGTTCATCTTCGGCAGCTTCATGTGCAAGATTGTGCCCTACCTGCAAGGTAAGTGCGATGATATATGTCGCTGCTGCTACGTAGTGAGGATGAATTTTTACCGCAAGAATCGTCAATTGGAGGTAAGCATCATGGATTTTATGACTGGCACAACATGCTATAAATGATGGCGTGGTACATTACGATGTTTCCCGTACTTGCAAATTACAAAGTATGCTTTGCATACAGAACTGAAGTTTCAAACCCTCACAAACAGCCTTAGAGCTAACTAACCATACTTTGACAATTGTAGCTTCCAGCATGACAGCGAATAAAATATGTGACCTGTTGTAGGAAGAGAACCACATAGATGACAATGATGTGGACGGACTGACTGTTCATGAGCTTCCAAAATTATTAGGTTCAGTTGTATTCTTGTTGATCAGACAAGCTCGGATTTACAGGGTGACGGGGCCTTCTCCTACTCCCTCCTCCTCCCACCTCCCTCCATCGGTCGAAAATTCTTGTTCTGTGTCACCCAAAATTACCAGGAGGCGCTAATAAGAGTATCGACATCCTAGAAATTATGATGGCCCACATATCCTAGAAATATGCATTGCTTGCAGGGGCATAATGGACAAGTTTCACGTAATGGGTATTTTGTTGCATAAAAAGTATGTAATATTTCGTATACAAATCGAAGTATTTTGCTCATCGGAGGTGCATTTTCTACTTAATTAAATGATTTCAGTTAAGTGTTGTCTTCGATTTAAAAACCTACGTAGTGATGACGTCAGATATGTCGAGCCTCGAAGCGGCCAGGCCGGAGACGCGCAGTGAAGTCTGGATCGGGTAGTTCTACGCCAAGTTTTTCAACCGAATCACGTCATGGAGGACAAAGTGAGTGCTTGTGGCACTAAATAGTTTCATCCTTTCGAGCGCTGCTGGCCGGACTGATGAACAGCCGCGTTTTGCTGCCTGCTCTCAACTCCTGAAACCTCTATCTGCTAAAACTGTTGCACCATTGCGCAGACAGTCCAGGTATTCTGAACTGCACACGATGTCCATGTCACTGACGCGCCCTGGTTTGACATCCGATACAAGGTTGATCAGCCCGTCAGGGGTAGCAAAAATGAGATATTTTACACTATTGCATTTTTTGTACTCTGACCATGACGTGCTCTGCGCGACCGCATGAGCCAGTTTTTCAATTTGGATCTCGAAGCAATCAATAATGCTTTCACAGGACGAAAAATTTGCCATAAATGTATGAGGCAGATTATCACGGATCGGTTGCTGTTCTGGCGAAGCAACCAATTCGTTTAAACAGCTCCCAAGCACAGGCACGACAAGAGCTAGCAGGCTGGATACGCAACCAGTGCTCACACCGAACAGATCGGCGAGCAGGTGACTCGGCATGTCTAATCTTATGCGCATCATTGCCAGACACTAAATATTCCGCTGTCAAGACTGACATCTGTTTACATATTTAATCATATTGGCTAATAGACACACCGATATACCGAGATGGGTGCCTTTTGACAAGAGCCCGAACAACCTGCCGGGACATCTAAGTCACCCGACGGTCGGATGCCATTTAAGCTAAAACAGTCACGATTAATCCAACCTTGGTAGCGTCCTTTGCGTAAAATCGAATGGCCGGCGGTGGACCTTCGCTACCCTCGACATACGTGACGTCACAGATGTGTTGACCAATCACAAAGCGAGGCATTCTGAAGTGATTTAATGATTATTAAAGCTCTTTAAGGACTTTTTAAAAATAAATGCATGCCACAATCGTCTTTAGAATTAAAAATCAAAGTGAAACTTGAAAAAATACGGTTTGTCCGGACATGAAACTTGTCCATTATCATATGAGGCAGGATGTGTGAATTCGTCAGATAAAAGAATATGCCATCTAGCCCATCTATATGTAGCACAAAGTTCATGGAATTGGGTGCTTGGGCTGCGTTATTTAAACACATGAATGGCCGTGCTGGTTGATGAGGGATCAGTAAATAGATGACACTGTCCATTCACAATCGAACATTTATATCTGTTTCAAGCGAAACTGAGCCCAATCAAAGTCAACTAGTCATTTACGCCTTCAATCAGACGGCAGGTTATTTTCCAAGGATGCTACTACCGACAATATGATGTTGAAACCATTAATAAATTACTGAAGATAGGTCCGCACTGAAGTTGGGATCATAGTGTGTGTAGGCAGGCAGTTGCTGTGTCATTTAATGGATACACCCATAGCGGATCTACATAGCAAACTGATGTAATTGAACAACACAAACTAGTATCTTTCAGGATTAATTTCCGGTGAAAACCTAGATAGGCTGCGCATATTTTAACTGTGGTTTTGCCAGCGCACATTTCAGTGAGAGTGGGCGAGGTGGCGTGGTGAGGGTCATCAGTATAATGCCAAATTGAAGTCTTGGACCAGGTGCGCTTTTGAGTTAATAAAATAAAATGAAATAAAGTTTAGAGTTCTAGTTTGATATCATTGTTCTTTGGAGTATAGAAACCCAAGGATGTCAAGGAGATTAAAGGACACCAATGTGTCTTCCATCATATCTAGGCATGTGTGTGGGTACACCAGCCAGAATATGTGGGTAGACAACCATTCACGTGACAGGTAGGTATGTAGGTAGGTGCATATGTTAGTCAAGATTGACAGGTAGTTGGTCAACTACTGCAATTAAATATGTATTAAAAATATTCAACTGTACAGAGAGGTACCCGGCACATGGTTTTTATAGATGATAATATGTGTATCCATCTGATCTTTTACTTTTAAGTACGTTCGTAGGTAGGACAAGAGCCTATTTAGGTAGGTCGGTACCTATGCAACTAAATTCCGACTTCATCTTCAATATCAATCGTGGAAGATCATGATTTTTAATAGTCGTTCAATGTTCAAATAAATATGAAGTCAGTTAAAGGAGATATGTCCGAGAACGTCTCGAGAATACACCTATTACAAGCCATCTGGAGGCTAAAATATGGATCATTGCAAAATGGAAGTGGCTAGATTAGGTATGATTGGATAATTTTCCACGCCGGATTTTTTCCAAATGCCAACAGGATCACGATGACTTCTTGTAGATAAGTTTGTGCTTCTATTTTAAAACAGCAAACGAAAATTCGAGAGAAAAATAGCCTGGCACATTTATTCATTTTCAGTCCGTGTACCAAGAGTTAGCTTTGTGTTGGTGAGTTGGTGACATTCATTTCCTGTACCTGAACGCAATCAGTTTTCAAAATGGTCACCAGCCGTAGCATATTTTATGGTACTTGTCGTTGACCTAATTAGTGACCTCGACCCTGGTTCGTGTGATAGTGATGAACTGCGGCTTCAGCTTGCATATAATTTGTATTGAACCACATCATCTTTGTTTCACGGTCAGACTGACACCTACCACAACGAACAGGCGACTGACGGGATCGTGGAATTCACCTATTCGGCTTCACCTGGCAGATAAAACAACGTATGTAGACAAAGATGCTGTTCGTAACCTTGAAAGTTCATAGATGGATCTACATCGTGCAGTTTTCCACATATATCTGGCGAGCCTAGAACAAAAGGTATTGTGGGATCAGATCGACCGTGTACACTACGATCTCGAAGAAATTCTGCCGCACTGATAGGATTACAAACCGCACGGATTCATTCAAGCACTAACAAAGACATGCATAAAATTGTCTATCATCTGTTGAACTGCATTGTTCTTCACTGCGGTGTTCATGACATTGTGCCTGATGCTCTTTCAGCGATGGCCAGGCCCGAATAAGTTCATTATCATATATGTACGAAATAAATATGGCCCAACTGACCTGACTGATGCAGCTCCACCAGGCTATGACGTTTTTGAAACCTTACTTACCGTGTCGCGTCAATGTTTCAGCACCTGCTTATTTACTCACAACTAGACTTTCCTATTCAGGTTTAATTCGAACCAGTTTCGTCACAATATATTATCGTAAGGGCTCGTAATCCTTTAAACAACCTCAGTGTCCTGTGGGCCCACAACCCACGGCCGTACAGCTTGCCATGTATTTGGCGCCGTGGTGGATGGGTCTCGGGCTGGCTATGGATTTGTCGCCGTGGTGGATGGGTCTCGGGCTTGCCATGGATTTGTCGCCCTGGCGGATGGGTCTCCAGCCGGCCCGGATAGCTCAGTCGGCAGCGCCTCGGAATCATCACACGGAGGCTTGGTATCAGAGCCGAACTCGCCTAATCGATACATTTATTGATCCAATTTGGTGAATACATCGTGAACGAAATTACTTTACCTCTTCATGCATGTTTGAAGATGCGCGAATAGCCGTACAAAGCCGTAAGGCCCTATACAGACAATGCTGCCATGACTGTCGCATATGACGTCACACTCGACTACACCTCGTCTTCAGGACCTGCCCGTCCAGAGCTGCTAATGGTATCTCATAATGGCGTCAATAGCTCCATTTAGATGCTAGCGTGTCCAATGTGTACAATTTGGTGCTTGACCATGCTAGTACCATACACGTCATGCACACGGAAGCTTAGCAACATGAAATGCACCTTCAATGTCATAGCTAAGTACCGAAATTAGGAGCGGGGTGGGGGAGTGGGTAAGCAGGTTACCATAATTCGGAAGCGGGTGCATATGACCCATATGTTGTATGCAGAAATACACGCAAGCGTTCAGAAACACCTGCAAGTAACGATCGAGACTTAGAAGATCATGGTTGAGTGTCTTTGTGCCAATATCTGGAAAATGTACCCATAGTTTTACACCGCAAAAGCCGTGCCCGAGCTCCAGGAGCCTGCCTTGACCACGCCTGTATGGCGCTGCACTCGTGTGCAACTTGTTAGAACTTTCTAATTTTGCATTAACGAATGCCATTGAATATATTGATATAGCGAAACTTCCAATTAAAACTTATGCCCCTTCTAGGTGAGATGAATTGCGTTTACGTTCAAGCTGTCTTTAATGTGAAAAGCAATAATACACAACTAGGCACCAAAAGCTTTCCCTGAAGCTGTCATTGGCCACACAAAGGACTCAGGAACTCTGATGATAATTTCAGGTTTTTAAATGTTGGTGGTAATGCCGCGACGAGAAAGCGTATCACAACTGTGGACACGGTGGGTAGCGCCTGAGCGAGTACTGAGGCGCCAAGCTCCCCCATTGGCATGGTCATCACACGATAGTCTATGGACACGGTGGGTAGCGTCTGGGCGAGTGATGAGGCACCAAGTTTCCCCATTGCCATGGCAATCACGTGATAGTGGGTGGACACGGTGGGTAGCGCCTGAGCGAGTGCTGAGGCGCCGAGTTTCCCCATTGTCATGGCCATCACGCGACAGTCTGATGCGTTGATGGCCTCGCGTGTTCCACTAATCATGCATCAGAACACAATAGGGACAGCCGGAACTTCTTCTTTTCTTAGTGTTCTGAAGGAAAAGAAAATGCTGTGTCGTGCCATGGGCCAAACAAATGGAAGATGGGGTAGACGATAGTGCAGCGTGTCGTAAATTCAACTGTGGGTGGAATGTTAGACATTTTGCGGCAAGATAATTCACGGTTCGCGCCGTTGTCGGTAACACGAGGTACTGCTGTATATCTAAAGGATGGGTGTGTGAGAGAGCATCCCACATATACTTCTGTCTATGTGTGCTCGTCTGCAAGTGTACGGTACATCGACACATGCGCGGGCCAGTGAGTCATGGCCACCGCCGATTGTTGATTTATCTTATCGAAGATGGCAGTGGCCAACGTCAGACCGCTGGATGAGTCTTGGCATGACGTGGTGCACCAATATGATCAACATAAACTCGTGTCGTTCCATGTCGACGCCTCAAATTACGTGTCCCTTCCGGGAATTCCTCTCCGCGTGGTCCCTCGGAGTGGCCAAGAAAGCCCTATGTACGAGATGATGACGCACTTGACGCACAAGCCTGCTGGAAGCGCAACAAAATATGTGGCTGAAACAGCCACCACACCCCACTCACCCCCACACACAAACTGACATACTGCACACCCCAAAATGTATGCTCCGATTTCACCCACGAACTTGGCTTGAACAATAAGTTCCCGTTTCTTGATGTGGAATTGTATGCAAGCAATGACAAACATGTAACCACTATTCACCGTAAAAGCAAGAGTAGTGGACGGTGTCTGAATGCCCTGAGCGAGTATCCCGATCGCTATAAGCGTGGAGTCAGTCGCGCTTGGATGCCTGCAGCTCCTGGAAGTTGGTGAACAGAGAGCTGAGCTACATGACACAAATGCTGACCAACAATAACTACTAGACCGAAGATTTCGACCAAGGGATCAGAGCGGCAATGGACCGCTATGTACACTACCGCGTTTGTTCTGGCAACAACAATCGAAGAGATCATGTTCCAGGCAGTAGCTATGACAATAGCGGAAGCAGAGACGATGGAAGTGTCGGTTGCGGCAATGCTTACGGCGACAACGGCAACGACGTTGGCAGCGTCGATGGCGGTTGCGTCAGTAGCGATAACGTCGGTGACGGCAGCGGCGGTGGTGGTAGCGTCGGCGACGGCAGCACCGGTCGCAGTGTCGGTGAATACAGTGGTAGGGAGCTCGGTGGCTGCTGTGGCGGCAATAGCTGTAGCGGCGGCGGTGGTAGCGCCAGAGGCGGCGGGAATGGAAACTTTACCACATCCGAGACACTGACATTATTTTACAGACATCAATTAAGCCCTTCATCCCACAC
Source organism: Ashinkailepas kermadecensis (assembly GCA_034440615.1). Taxonomy (NCBI): domain Eukaryota; kingdom Metazoa; phylum Arthropoda; class Thecostraca; family Neolepadidae; genus Ashinkailepas; species Ashinkailepas kermadecensis. The sequence goes on along the minus strand of JAOTOM010003068.1, from coordinate 89,725 downwards.
AGATGAGGGGGTGATCTGGGAAATCGCATACAACATCAAACCAAAGGCATGCAACAATGTACAAATAATAGTATACTAGAAAAGCACAAAAACTGCCAATCTTGCCATGATAAATAGCATGGTGAATGAGTCAAAAATAAAATCAACCAATGAGGTGTATAAACAAAAATGTTCAGCTGAAGCTTGCAAACTTCAAATTCCGCACGCAAGCTGCATTGGACACACCACATCACCGCTGACATCCATGTCACAGATCTCATTTGTTGACCGAATCTTCATTGTAAGCCATTCAACTCTAGCGTGAACAGCTTTCCAGAAATTGGGCATCCCTGCATTATATCCCTCTGCGGTTAAGCCATTCGAAAGCAAATCCATTGCTTAAAACAGTCAACTCCATGCCGTTGTAAAGTAACTACATTCACTTGATAAATGCCTGACTAAAACCAAAGCAATGGAAAGCGTGAAAGAGAAAACTATGCTCTATGATATTGAAGGTAGTATTCAAGTCTAGTGTAATTCAAATGTCAGAAATATTGTTCATGCTAGTACCGTCAGTCGCGTTTAAGCAATCCACAAATTGTCTGGGATTTATCTTTCTTTAATGAAGCGAGTCTGGTCGAAATTTATGATTGTGTTGATGACGAAGCTTAATCGTTTGCCAATGCTTTGACGATAATTTTATCAGCCACATTGGTTAGACAAATATGCCGCTCATTTTTAAGCTGTTTTTGATCATCCTTCGGCATCAGTATTGGAACACCTCATGCGTAACGAAGAGCTTACAATTATCAATTGTGTGCCTACATTGCGATTATTTAACCGATTTTATCTTCAATGAATCCAAGGAATTGCTTATTAAAACCCGGAACAGAGGGTGATTTATTTGAATTCATTTGATCTATATCAGCCTTGCATTCACATCGAGTAATTTGTCCTGCACAGGCCTCTGGTTCTCTATGCTTAGTCGGACAGTAACCGGACCCTGTGTAAACCGATGTGATTGCTGGTGTGGCTACTTAGACGTATGCAGATTTTCGAAGTGTATTTTCCAGACACATTTCGTTATCATCTGAAATAAGCCATTTTTCGCTATGTCCTCACAATACTTCTGTCTATGTTCGAAAGGTATTTGCTGGCCTTTCGCCCTGCCCAAACCATCCTACCTTTGTCCACAACATCGCACGCTCCGCAGTCATTTTTATTACTTGATCGAGCTCATGCTTCGCCTTAGTACAATCTAGCACTAACGCTGCACCGCACGCTGCTGTGGACTACTTAGTGTCTAACTCGATAAGTCTACTCTCGAGCTGATTTTTTCATGCTCGCGTTTCTCGAGCTAATAGTATGCTTTTGTGAATACATGGCGATCGGACCCCACCATGGAAGAGTTCAAACAAAAGACTCGCATCTTGCACTTCACCTTTCACCTTCATTGACCTTCATGCTTTCTAGCTGAGTTAATGCCCCGTATCGATTGTGCCATATCTCCCTTCTGAAGCAGGCTGGAACTAAAGCGAATTATTCTGAGCCCGCGTTTACTGTTCGCGAATGAAATACTTCAAAATTATTAATATCATGGTCTATCATGGTCACTGCGAATACCGGGCTCAAAACAAACTGCAATTATGTCCTGTACTTCTATGAATACTAAGCCAAAGCGTTGGTTCCTGGCCAAAGCATCGGCTTCGGCCAGGAACCAACGCACATGATGTGGGACATCGCCAGCAGAAAATCTGCGTGAATGACCTCGCGCTGAAATGCAATTTTTTGCGCATTTTCAGAGACATAATTTCCCCTTACCGCTCAGTGACCATTCAGAGAACAGGCAAGGATAATCGTCCAAGTGCATATAAGAACATCCAGGAGTACCTTTTGATTCCAATTCGAATTGGCTTTCATTTCATGTGCCACTTCGCTATGAAATTCACATTACTTCACTGTCATATTACTTCACGTTCCTACAGCTGTTTTTAGGACACTTTTAATCATTATAAAGCAACCTGATCTAACGAGGAGGAAGGAGCCCACGAGGAAATGATCAATTCTCGACTGCTGGAATGGCTGACAGCGTCGCCATTTGAACCGCTTTAGATCAGGGATGCACGCACGCCACGCATCCACCAGGCCAAATTCTGCCGCTATGTCATGCACATTCCCACCGGTCCGCGTCTCGCGATATTGAACGTTATATTATCATTTTAGGACAAATGTGCGTTTAGATCACCGCACAAGACAATGGGATAATATACGTTAATTATACGGGACCTAGGTTTTTAAGCCTGCGAAATAGTATTTTTGTTCCCGAGAGGTGCTCTGGGTAGGAACATAGACACAACCACGTTTAAAGTAAATGAATGTATTGGAGCATTAATGTTACCTCCCTGTGTCATCCAAGATCACATTTCTTATATCACATGAGAACTGCTTAGGCACAAGTACACTGCAATTACTTCGGGAGTCTGCCTCACCATGTGCGAACAAAATCCTCCCCATTGCATGGTCCAACGTGCATCTGTGTCTACCGTTGAATGCGTCTCCTGTCATATTACTATTTTTTGGGTTGCCTAACTTACATGAGTAAGTTATATAAGAGAGAGTACATACAGCAATCCTATTTTCACTGCGACTTTAAGACCACTTACGTTCAAGCTGATCAGTAAGCCATGGAACTGAATGAACTCATTCTACTGGAATATGAACTGCTTCTGACCGTTGCGCTGCCATTATGAGCGCAATGTACGACATATATGCTCACGCCAAGGTGTCGTAATGCTGACTTAAAGGCCAAATAGCGGCGTTGCTTACCACGCTTAGCGGCTTGATGTAGTATATGCGATGCAATGTGTTGAAGATATGTCCCACCGGCAAGATGCGCCAACGCATAGTAACTCACAATCTCGCTCACGAAATACCCCGCACACATATAACAGAACTCGACCTAGCGGCAGCAGCAGAGACCGTCCGCGACCGTGACCTTGACTTCCCGACCTGGCTGTCAAATCGCCAGCCAAATCACGAGTTATTTTGAAGCTGTCCCTTTAGCCATACGCTGCACAACAGTGGTAAGGAGTCCAACCCAAACAGGCCGATATTCACAAGGAACAAGCCGGAGCATGAGTGACTACCACACCAACGATATTAATGGCATATTTACGCAGGCATTTGTACTGCCATGACAACTGAGCAGCTGGTGTTTTCGTTTAGTTGACGTAGCAGCCGCCCAAGATTTACACCGCCACCCCTCGCTCAGCCTGTCCGAGGAGGAGAGCAACGATCTGAACGGCAGCCCACTGCACACTGTGAGCATGCCAACAGCTGAGACTAAACACAACTTGGATAAACAATACGACGAAACTAAGCTGACAAAGTCCAAGCAACCAGAAGGCAGCCTCATCGATCACCGCGCGGCAAGCAAGGTCAGTCTCGAAGACGAACGGCAGAAGTCGACCCCCTGACCGACAAAACGGCTCATCAGCAGCTGAACCCCCCACCGCCGCTGCAGCCGCTGCGGCCGCCGCAGCCGCTGAAGCCGCTGCGATGCCGCACCCGATGCCGCACCCGACGAGGCGCCATCCGAAGTTGCGTCCACTGATGGAACGATAGCGACCGATAACACAACGGCCGACACCGATAACACAACGGCCGCCTCGGGCGACGAGGGTGGCGAGTCGAGCCGGGACCAGGAGAAACTCGCACGTTGGGCCAGTCCGCGGCGCAGAACTCCCACATGCTATATGGCCTAAACTGCAGAACTCCCACATCAGCTGGGGTGGCCGGGTCGCGGCGGACCGGCCGGGCCCACGCCCGGGAAGCCCGGCGGGGGACGCGTCAGGGCGCGGGACAAAGGCACCGCCAGGCCGCTGGGACGCGATGCGGGGACCACCCCTGGACCAAGCAGGTCCCCGCCGGCGGAGCGTTCTTGATGATGTTGCTCAGCTGATGCTGTGAGTGCACTCGGGTGGACGACGAGTCCATGGTACTCTTGAAGCAGGGGATGTCACCTTAAGTGAGACCATCGATATCCTGTCTTCTCGTTTTATCTTTAGCAATCTCACTCTTGAGGATTTCCTCAGAATCAGTTCATGTCCACAAGAATAACCACAAAATGTTTGCTTACCGTGAGTGAACTGCATTGTAAAATAAATGTATCGTAAAGCGAAAAGCAGAACAGACTACAATCAACTATTTTATCACATAACTCTACGATTCAGCGCAAGCGTCATAAGCCCTTGTCATGCAATGCACTCACGAATAACTATTTAAGTCATAAGGGAATGCAGGAAGTGTCGGAACATCGAAAGGTATGATTTCCCTTGGTTTAAACTGCCTTCCGGTGGTGATGCCCGCCATTCCGACCACTGTCACGCGCGATCCCATCTATTCGCGCGCGAGCCGACGGAAAATTGATGCGCCGCCGGCAAATGCGATCACCGGATACGTCACCGGACCCACGACTGGCTATTGATGCATCATTAGCCCGGTGACTGTGCGTGCCAGGAAGCGGCCGCTGTGGCCCCGGCTCGATATTGTGACAGATAGCCGGCGAAGGGACGCAAAAACGGCCGACGCAAAACCTAAGTGAGAACGGCCCCGATGCCCGAGCATGATCTTATTTAGCGGACCTCGGCAAAACGCCGTGTCCTTTGGCCGTCAGAATTGAGCTCTTCTCCATCGGATTGGATCGCTCTGAGCTGAGAATTCGACTGAGAGTTTTTCTTTTATTTTGCCCAGGCTTTCGCTGGGGCATGTTTAGGTATTCAATGAGATAATGGAAAGAAGTCTGTTCGTTCTCCATTCAATATATTCCCCTCCGGTTGGTTCTGTGGTGGGCTGCACACACAGCACAGGTATTGCGCCTGTCATTTAAGTATCACATGAACCAAAAATGCCGATATCTTCTCCTCAACACAGGTTAGTCTCTTTCTTGATGACTATGTCCGGTGCGAAGTCAAAGCGCATGAGTTACCACGACTCGCTTACAACACGCCAAGCATAAGCACAAAAGAAACTGTACACTGTTTCATGTTCCCAGCTTCGCCGCTATTGGGCGTCGTGTTAGTTTGAATTTTGGCAGCTCACGTGTGTACACTGCAACACTTCGCTCCACCTCTACATACCGCTCAGCGAATGCAACAAAACAAGCGAGTGATAGATCGCACCCAGACATTACCATATGCCAGCTAGTCCCTCAACGGTATACACAGCTGAACTGAGGGTGAAGGTGGCATGTCGTTTATGTCTGGACAAGCGCATGTGTTTTGATTAATGTGCGGCGAGGTGAATGTCGTTGATAGTTGCAGCTTGGTGTGCAGCTATCTCCAGAAGATGACTGACGTTTGGTGAAAACAGAAAATGTGCGGATTATTTTATCAATGATACTCACATCTATAGCATGACCAGCCTTATTTTATACCAAAAGCCATGGATAGGTCGCTCAGTTGATAACAGCCCGCGAATTATTATCTACTGGAGCCACCGCAACCTGAGCTAATTCGTGGTAGAGTACCCATACACCTGAGTCCACTGTGCGCGGATTCGAAGTTGTAGTTTATCTTCTCAGTATGAATGCTCTTTTTCCGGCTGTGCGATCACTACAGTTTCTAAATTGGGGCATATTGCATGCCCCAATTTTGCCGCTCGGAAGATTTTCGCCAGTTCTTTGAAAGCAGTGGGAGTGACCGTTGACCACGGATTATCCCGTCGTAAAATCTCCTTTCATGAGTCAGGGATTAGTCACAGGGGTGTTGTTTTAGATAACTTTGAGGAGGGAAATGCTCCCCTCAATGTTGGCTTTGCCCCCCCCCCTCCCCCAATAATTTCAACCTTTAGCATGGGACCCTATGGAGTGTGCCCACAATCCATTTCGGCTTGAACATTGCCTTCATATTATTTGCCCCACCACCCAAATAATTTTCAGAAATCAACACCCGTTGATGGGGAGCACTAATGCACTAGCTTATCTCCACGAGCAACACTAGTCACACAAAAAAAAACTTACAAAATGGATTCGTGTACACTATGAACTCACCTTTAGGCCATCGCTTTCCTATCACTTCTATAAATTACTCGTGTATAGCTCGTGTTGTAAGCACGGTGTGTGTAGTGCAGATAGTGATATGGGTATTGTATTATGTTGGTGTATGAATGTTTGTTGCGCATCTGCTCCCACTATTGACCACAAATCTATTCTTCTTTGTAAATATCTGTGAGTTATACCCAGACTGTCCATAACAGCCACTATACGTGGATGGCATGTATCGTGAAATAAATAAATAAATAAATAAATAAATAAATAAATAAATAAATAAATAAATAAATAAATAAATAAATAAATATTGGTTTCCATGTAAGTATGTAGCCATAATCATAGTGGCGCAGCCGTTCAATGCCAACCAGGAGCCTATTACCGTGCAAATTGTAAAGATTTCTACGCAGAGCACCGATTGTCGTCGATAACTGCTTCCTATTGATGGTTCCGTTTTCGTCCAATTTCACGGAGTTGGTCAACCACAGAGCGTTTCCCAGTACATCGGCGCCCGACATGTTCACTTGTTTTGCTCGTGCGAATTTCTTCCAAGCGTCTAAAGTTTCTAACCAAAATCAGTCGCCATCTAGCCAAGCTGATGATGTGCGATGATCGATATCACACTGGAATGTCATTGCAGTGTTACCCAGGAGCTGCTTGGATAGCTTTACTGCTTTCAATTTCCCTTTATTTTCAGGATCAAACACCGTTTTCCCACTTATATTTTCAGACTGTTGACCTGAGTAGCAACATCCGGTACTTTTGATCCTTCTTTAATGTAGCTATTTCCAATCACAGTTTTTCATCTTCCCTTTTATCTATTGAAAATGAAGAAATGCAATGGCGACTTGCTCCTATTAATTTACATAGCCTTTGACTTTTTGAGGACTCTCATCAAATGCACGAGCTTGGAAACCACATCCGGATTGTATCATGTATACTATCCCGTGGTGTGTAATGTTGCATCTAGACCACGAGTCGAGTGTTTGTTCTAGCTAGGCGTTTTAACTGAGTAGTTGAGAGGTTTTATGTCATCACAAGTCGGACTCATTTTAGCTCCCATGAATTTCAAATGCCTTTGTCGCATGGTATGCCAATATCCGTGCATATTCTGTCAACTGTGCTCCGATGATTATCTATCCAAACTGCGCGAGATATATTCTTGTACAAGGATGAGTCCAATATATTTTTGCACCTGTCTCAGGTACTGACGCATTGGAAAGGATATTTAGCCCAGCCATCCAGGATCACAGCGGCAACATCGGCGTGGACGGGCTTTTAACATCAGAATCTCGACAATTAAGCTCCCTCTCTCATAATTCCTTTCCAGAAACTTGTTGTTTTGTGACCCCCAGAGGCTCAGATAAAATGAGAAAGAGAAAACAGCTTAATTGGGCAACCTTATCGGAGTTCGGAATTAATAGAGAACGGTTGCGAGATGTGGTCGTTTATCTGCACAGGAGAGGGACTATGGGTGTTGTCGCTCTTGTTGCATGCAATGTCCAGCCGCGTTCGCATGGTTGTTCCGAATTCCAATTGTCTAATCGCATTTTTCATGTAGCTCCTTTGACGGAATTGCTCGCTTTCTGCCAGTCACAGTGGATGCAATCACAAACCTGGAACAGTCGATGTCCTGGTTCTACGCATGCTATATATGATAAGGCAAGAATGTGTCATCAATGCATTGGTACATTGCAACGTCGGTTCATTGTAATGTACCGGCCGCTAATGAAGCCTGACTGGTTTCATCGATTGTCGCATGAATAACTTATCAAATTCTACAGGCCAGCGCTTTCATCAACATTTTGTAGACGACGCTTAGCAGGCTAATGGGTCGAAGATTGTAAGGGCGGCTTCAGGTATGTTAAAATTAGTTGAACAGCATAGAATGAGTAGTTCTATTTAATAATATATAGGCTCCAATGAGCTTTGTCTCTCAACCAATGGGTCTGTTTATTTGGAGTAAATTAGATTGCGTGGACTATCTAATTTGGAACCTGACATTAATCAACGTAGTGTGTGGAAGAACCGCCATCATTCCCTCGAGAGAACCCCTGGTAAAGCACGTGAACTGGCATCCAGCCTTAGTACCACACAACCTTGGAAATCACCCTGAATCGGCACTGCCACCACAACTTCGAGACAAATCCCCGGTGACGCCCTCTAAGTTGATCACTTCTAATCCGTCAAACAAAACTATTGAAATGCCACTGGATCATCGGGGAGGTGCCTGGATCCACCACTTTCACCATTCGCCTCACACTTTAGCACAATTTCCTGGTGACAATCTTAATCACCACCCTTAGAAATCCTCCATGGCATCCCTGAATCAGCACTTCAAGCACCCATAAAACTTTCTGCGATGACACCTATGAATCAGCACCGCATATCCATCCAGACACAAATTACTTGAAGCGGTCTGGAATCGGCACCTTCATCAGACTGTCGAGACAGATTCCTGGTGATGTCAATGAATTGATCCTAAATTGGCATCTCCATCAACTTCCCCAACCGCCCGATAACTTTCGGGCTTAGTCACTGAATCGGCACTTCCACCCTTTGCTCCGATGCGCACGGCTGGCGCCAGCTGCAGTGAGCTGGCATGTAGTCAGCTGGCTAGCAGTCAGCTATTATTGCTGACATCAGTCTCAGAATAAGTTTTATCATGAATATTTCGTCCATAAATAAAGTAATTATGTTGGTAATTCCATCAACGAATGCAAAATATTTTTCCACTTACCCCAATGGTGGGCTGTGGCCGGAGAGTTCAGTTTGAAATATTCAGAACGTGTTCCATCTTTCCAGCTTTCCCACTAACTTAATATTTTTCATCGGCGAACGCAGCGAGAGCTCTCAGTAACCTTAGCGCCTCATCTTTGCGTGCGTGAACTCGACCTCCTCCCCCTTCACCTACACACACAATCGTTCTCCAAGAGAGGCATACCTGTCGGAGGTCGTGCGCCCCACCCGCGTGCTCCGCGGGCTAGTTGATGTTTACTGGACACTAAATCAGATACACATTTTGGTTGGCCTGGTATCAAATCAGCCACAGTTCAGCTGGCTCTTGGTAGTATTATGCTTGTCTCTGAATCTAAACTAAAATTAAATGAAAATAAAATTAGATTAAAAACAGTATTTGTATCAGAAGAAATGTTCATGCTTTGGTGGATGTCTAAAATACAAAAAATAAAAGTCCGTGCCTTTGTATTTTTTGGTCTTCTCTCTGCTTTAAATCCATTGCTATTGATATTAATGTATAGTAAGCAGCAAAGTGCATTTCAAATACCTGAATTTCGTTGGTTCTGTACATTACATCTAGAAGAAATCTGGTAATTCAGGTGGTTTTCTAGTCTGCGAAGTACACAAGCTGCAAAAAATATTTGATTGTGCTTGGATTCATTTAATAGGGAAAAATAATGAGCCATGCTGAAAGAGGAGAAATGTTGCTCGAAGTATGTATACATTTCGGCTATATCTGAACTCATTCTCACTGCAAATACGCCTGCTTAACATCACACTTTTCCATGTATGAGTAAGCAATGCTTACCTTGCCCACCCTTGAAAACCGCCACTGGAATATTGTCCATCCCAGCTGATCCCTAGCCTTTCTTTGCGACCACTATATTGCTGCATTTGCTTGAAATAGCCATGGAGTGGTCGCTTGCACACTTCACAAAATGCACCCGCAATAACGTATGCCCACTCGACCGGTGGAGTGAATTCGTCTGGAGCTGGACTCGTTGAATATTTCATTCTGCTTAGCGCTGTTTCTGATTCGTCATACGTCAATTGACCCTCGCGAATCGCCCTCATGTTTTCCAGCCGAGGCACTTCAGCTACCAAAATGTCACTCTCATCTGAGACATGGTATGCTTAATATTTTAAAGCTCCATCGATTTTTATTTGACATTTTCTAGGATCCGAGAACATGCCCAGCTCTCTGAGTCCGTGCATTCGAACTCCATAGCTGTAAGCGTGGTCCTTGATATTCCCATCGAATTTAAGCCGTGGAAATACTTTGTTCTCTTCTTATTAATCTGTTTCTAGCTTGCTCTGCACCGAAGCAGGATTTTTGTTTGTTAATATTGTGACCAGAGTGTTTCTTTCGGCTGAGGCCGGTGATAGAGTTCTCTGTCGTTTAGTACTTCATTGACTGAAGCATCTATCTCACCAAAGCGCCTATCAGTCCCCTCGTTCTTGTACGAAGAATATTTAATGATCCCGCCTCTCAGAACACACAGGACGGTTTAAAACAACCTTTCATTAACGTTTCTACTGTTGCATTGTCATTAGTTATCCAAATAATGTTCGCGTACGCCTCGGTTGCATGGGTGGCGTCCTTGAGGAGGGTGTAGCAAACTTTCAAACTTCCAAAATGATTGTCCGTCGGAAAATTCCTCGTAGTACCGTTAATGTGCACACTATGTACTGGCAAATAGCGACCCATGGGCGCAATATGGCCATAGTTGTCGACGCGCCCTGAAGCCCAAATAACTAACTAAATAGCGACCCATGAAGTAAGCAGTTTTTATCCTCGCAAAGAAATGAATTACTTGAAAATGAATGAAATGAGACGTCCGAAAGGTATTGATCCTAGATTTACTGACCAGGCTAACTCTGTGACAAGATATAAGTGCTTTATTCCTGGATATAGGGTTCTCCAAATGTCAATAAGATGACTTACAGCCACTAAATGCTGGACCAATTCATACTATTTATAGTTCTTAAACGATCTCCGGCATCAGGTAATTCAACCTATCGAAGACGAACGTAATTTCAACACCAATAAAAGGTTGCTGGCGTTCAACTCGTCACAGCAGCCTAGGAAACTACAAAGGGGAAGCAATGCCACTGTTTCGGCCATACGAACAACCGAGGGTGAGCCAAGTGCGCTTAACTTGCAGTTGCAGCACCACATGCATCCCGATATTGCCCGTGGGATAAAATCTGCCCCCGTGAAATATTCACGATAACCTTGAAACGCCTTGCGATATATGCACTAAACTACCAATAGCTGTCAAATTATAAATTCTGCGCTTCCTGCCATAGTAGAGACCACAATATCATAATAAGTCAGGCGTTAGTGACATCAGAGTGACGTCATGCTTGCCGATTTGAGAAAAAACGCATCGGTGCACACAAATTAATATAGAAACCGAACGAATGAAGATATTTGATGTCGGTAAACGATACTCGAGAGACAATTCGCGGTTTAGCAATATGTGATGTTATTGTTCTGTTTTAATCATGCACTTTGAATTGTCGGCATGCCAAATAACAAACAAACAAAATGGATAGAAAGGTACTCTGCAAATGTGTACACTCGGACTCAACTTTAAAGAAAAATAAAATAGTCCGTCCAAGATATCACTATGAAGAAGGCCCCTACCAAATGTTGAGCAGCTATATGCCAAAATGAGTCAGCTATGGGTTAAAATATGCCGCAGGGCGTACCGCGTCGGGGTGGCGTGGAGCTCCCCAACCGCCGTGCCGCCTGGGCGGCGGAGCGGCGGCAAAGGGACGACCGTTTTGCGGTGCGGTGCGATGGTAGTGTCAGTGGTATCAGTGGTGATGGTGTTAGTGGCGTCAGCAGTGGCAGTGGCGGCTCCAGGGGTCGCTGCGCGGTCTGCTTAGTGAAGCTGATTGGCCAGCCCGACTAAAAGCGCCGCTGTTCTCATTAGTGTGTGGTTTGTGCAAGCGACTCAGACCCAGAGGCGCAGTCAAGGGTGGGGGACCATCCTTAAGAGGGGGTGGGGGTACCTGACCACGTAGCTGTTTATTGATCGCTTCTATGTCTCTTGACAAAGTAAACAGTATACGGTCATGATAGGTCAGACGTCAGTGAAGTCCGAATGACGTCATGTTTGCCCATTGTTGACAAAAACGTATCGGTGCACACAAATTTACATATAAACCTAACGAATGAAGATATTCAATGCCAGACAACACGGATCGAGCAATCGAGAGACAATTAGTAGATAAGTAATATGTCATGTCGTTGTTTTCCTTCTATCTTTCACTTTTAAATGTTGGCATGTCAATCTAAAGAAATATTGAGAGAACATTACTTAATTATTACCCTTATTTTCACAATTTCGCAAAAATGAAAATAATTATCGAAGCTATGACTATACAGAATGATTGTGCAAAATTTCAAGCAACGATGTATAAAACTGCGTGAGCTGTGGCTTGAAATGCACCGCAGTGCACACGTACCACGTGGGCGAGTTGTGGCGCTCACCTGCACAGCGCGACCACAAGCACCGCGGTTTGTGCGAGCGACTCAAACCCAGAGGCGTGTCCAAGGGGAGCAGGAGCGTCTCTCTGAACATAACAGTACACTATATTAAAAAAAAGTGGATTTACACCACACCAAATCAGAAATTTCCGGCGCTCTTCGCGCACTCCAATCGTTTTAAGTCAAATTAGACTTTTTCGTCAGGAACACCCTTTAGAAAATACTGTCTACGCCAATGTACGGATCGAATATAATGACACGTGATGTCTCATGTGAGATGTGTCATACATTTTTGTTGTTCGCTGTTTCTATGTATTATGTATTCGCTACATGTATGGCTTAATCCGGGGCGGATCCAGGAATTGTCATTGAGGGGGGGGGGGCTTTTCCTGCCGAGGATCGCCTCCGGCAAGAAAATTCGAGGGAGGTGGGGAGGGGTGGGTACACTCAAGCCTTCCCGTAGAGGCTTCCTTCCAAGGAAGCGCCTTAACTTTCCCTTCAGGGGAGCGCCTTCTCTCGGAGAGGTACCTCTGGCTGAAAAACTCGAGTGTGTTCACTCGAACCTTCTCAAAGGGGCAGCTTTTCCCGGCCAGAGGGACGCCATCTTCCATCGGGGGAGGGGGGGGAGGAGAGGCACATGCTTCTAGTTCCTAGTATAATTGTATGTATCTACATACATATCCAGCAAATAGGAGCATATTGCTATTACGATCAATGAAGTTTGTACCAGATCGCATGTCCCAGAGCTGTAGAATGTCGTTTTGTTCATTCAAATCGGCCCACTAGTTTCCAAGCTATTCATCTTTAATAAGATTGGCCTGATACAACATTGACCTTCCTGCTCCAACCGTCTTTCCAGGTTATTAGCATTGTCTGCATGTGCTTTCCAGCACTGGGCAGGTAATGGTATCACACGTCATCCTGAGAACAGTGTACCTATTCTATCAAAGCATTGCACTTTTAGTCAAACGAAGGCGGTGAAGGCGGTGGTTTCGGTGAACGAAGCCGGGTACATTCAGCTGCTCATGCCTCGATAGCTGAGGGTTCCGAGTCAAGTCTGGTAAATTTGGGCTGCACCAACAGCAGCATTGGTGGAGGATCACCTGCAAAGCTGCCGTTGAAAATATAATAACTCGTGCAATTGAAATGGAAAACGTGCTGGTGGGACGTTGGCATCATTCACATTCCGAGAAAGTTGACTTTGCTGCTGTGAAATCAGGTGCTGCAGCTGCTAAGCCTACAATGCTACACTATCTACCCATGCCAATCGAGTTTGTTATATTCAGGGACCTCTCCTGTACAAACAAGGAATCATCTTACGGAAGACAAGCTGATAAGAACCTGTTATATGCCGATTACAGCTTTAGCATGCATAAATACGCATACCGGGATACCGCAATACGCAATCGGGATGTTCCTTAGTATAGAATGTGCAATGAGAATGTACTAGAAGAACACATTCTTGCTTCCTGCCACGGACATGTCACAGACGATGTATTTTAAGCCAAGGCTGTGGCTGCAGTTGGTTGGAGAGGACCCAGATGAGATAAGGTATGCCCTGATTTTCTTTCGTGACGATGTTTGGGTGGTTTGCAACCACCAAGTCGCACAAGCCCACTACGTGATCAATGAACAATGCAAGGGTGCAAATGATCTCCACCGTTGGTGCATCATTTATACTTCGAAATTTCATATCGCACACAACACCATCAGCGCATATAGCAGGCATACGATACCGGCCTGCAGCACGTAACTGAGCTGTGGGCCGCCGCCCACACAAACTCTTCAGCGGACTTGGCACACAGCCAAACATCCGGCCGACAATCCTTTTGCCTGGTGCATGTTCCTGTTGTTTTGCAGGGATATGATGCGCTGTGGAGGACACATCATAATCTTATCAGCCTCCCAGAGCACCTAATTCTCTCTCTGAAGCGGCGTCGACTGCGTCGAGTTGCCAACTTTGATGTAAGATTGCGGACACTGAAACATATAACGCTGCTTGAATGCCAGACACACATACGCCCCATATATATATACATATATATATATATATATATATATATATATATATATATATATATATATATATATATATATATATATATATATATATATATATATATATATATATATATATATATATATATATATATATATATATATAGACATGTCCATATGTGACTAACAAGCGGAAGTCCTGCCCAATGCAATACAAATAAACGTCGTCCTGTGAAGCCAATATTTGACCTCGTAACCTCATGATGTTTCACTGACATCGTGGCCTTTGAAAAAGTCTTATTTTGATATTTTTACCTTGTAATTGATGGGTGCCCAATTAATTGTCCATCTGGTTACGCATTGTTTTTCTTGTACAGCTGAATCCGTAATGGATCACAGAGGTCAAATGCTGGGGCCTTACATGAACTCCACATTATGGTAGTTTACGTGATGAGGAGCATAAACTATTTGGATATCATTTAAAAGCTACTCAGCCATAGATCAAGATGGTGATGTTGTTAAGTACCGTTAGGCGTTATGAGTGGACATAATACCGGTGGCGCCGCTCTGGTGGTGGGTTTGTAAAGGAACACCACCACAGTGGGCTTGCTATGATTAGTGCTATATTCTAGTTTGTAGAGGAGGGGCAAGTAATTTCCAATGGTCAAATTTGAACAACATTGAAAGAAGCTCTCTTATGGTGTGTAGTTCGATTTAATATCAAATAATTTCACCCTGTCACTTTGCCCTTAAAGTGAAATGGGAGCAATTGGCCAATCAACATCTTGTAACAAAAACGTATCATACATCTTTTGTGTGACGTGGTGACAAGTTACAATGTTCTTAACTCAACGAAAATCGAACGTGCTACAATTTTGTATCATCTTGAACAACTTCCATGAAGGTCGAACCCTATCACTTTTGCACTCAATTCCAGAATTTGTGTCCCAAGTTATCACATTGTTTTCCTTTAAGTTGTATATCAGATGTTCTACATTACCGAATTAATTTCCAATGTCCTCAAATAAACCGGCATAAAATCAGCTGCCTTCTGGTGCCATACTCGACTACTTTTATAGATATCTAACCCTGTCAGTTTTGCACTCAGTTTCAGAATGTGTGTCTCGAATTATCACATTGTATTCCTTTAAATTGCATATCGGATGTTCTACATTATCGAATTAATTTCAAGTGGTCTCAAATAAACTGATATAAAATCAGCTGCCTTTTGATGCCACACTCGACTACTTTTATGGATATCTAACCCTTTGACATTTGCACTCAATTCCAGGATTTCGGTCTCAAATTATCATATTGTATTCCTTTTAATTGCATGTCAGATGTTCTACATTAGCCAATTAATTTCCCATTGTTTCAAATAATCCGGCATAAAGTCAGCTGCCTTCTGATGCCATACTCGACTACTTTCAACGATATCTAACCCTGCCATTTTTAACTTTTAACATGAAGCTTTCCGGCATTACTGAGGTTCTGTCATGGCTCGATGCACGTCAAGCGCCGACGGTTGCTGTCCAGAGGATCCCTAGGGCAGCCGAGCGGTGGCACGACAAAAAGTAAAGTTCCACCCTTCAACAATACCACGGATAATAGTAAACGGATCGGAAACTCTTGGGCGGCACTTTGATGTTTGCGACCACCGACCGAAACTAGCGACATCTATCGGACGATCGCAGAAGTAATCCGGATAGGTGGTGCGAAGGACACCCCCATCTAAAAAGCTTGACGGGATGGGAAATATAGCTGAATCGGCCATCTACCACGCGTCGTTTGAAGAAAAACTGTGCCTTAGGCGCCAGCCGGGGACGCATACTCCAGTAGCCGCCATCCCTTCGGCCGCCGTATAGAACCATGAAGCTCGTCACCAACTAACCTGTGCCGACCAACTGAGGGAAGCGGAGTGTCATGAGAGCCGGATGAAAAACGAGGAGAGCATCTGCCCTCCTCCCATTCCAACCGTATATGCCTGGGACTCGTCTGGGGCAGGCCAATTCCATTCCGATGCCCCCCCCACAAAAAGGCTGCTGATTGGCCAAAGACCGATTGGCTGACTGGCCCTGGCAGTCACATTTCCCCTGAGGTATATTCTTTGACAAACGAGGGACCCTGAGCAGGCATAGGAGCACATGATGAACATTGATTGGGCCGAGGGGCCCCGGAACAGCCATTGGAGCCCTCTGATGAACTGTCAGGGGCCCCGCATGACCCCATTGCAGCGCCACGTCTCCTATGTTAACCCTCGCACTCCCGGTGGGTGGGTAAATACCTACCCCCATGACGTTTCGTACCACACCCAAAAACGGTTTGTACTAGAGCTCAACATTTGCAGTACCTGAAGCTACATCAATTTGACACATCCTCCAAAATTATCAGGTCAAGATCTTGTCAGGTCAATGACCTACAACACTTTTAATGGCAGCATGTCGGACCAAACTGCGGAAAATCTCACATATTGACAATATAGATACACGATCGATCAACAGATTGCATATCGTTCTCAATAACCATTTCACACATTGAAGCATACCTTACCATAATGACCCTAACAAGGTCATCATAGGTCTCCGACCGACTTCACCTGAAAATTGACTTGACCTTGAAATCACATGACAAATTTCTCGCAAAAGCTATACAATTGTCAGTACCATGCGTTGATACATATTTGGTGTGGCGAATGTCGGGCAGGTCATCCTAGGTCAGTAACCTATGCAGCGCCGATAACATGTGTGATAATATGGTAAACTGGCTTTTTGCTTCCGGTTTATCAAATTTGAACCGTCACCTCAGGTCATTATAGGTCAAGGACTAAATTGATCTACAAATCAGTTTGGCCCGCAGTATAATAATAATTGTGCACTATAGTTCTTGAAGTCTTTGTGCCGCCTGCCTATCAATTTGTTTTTGTTTGACCTGATATGACCTCTACGTTGACCTCGGATCAAAAAGGACTGAACCAATCCTTCTAGAATCACCCAATCTATCTGTTGCCGTTATGTATATGGGGAGGGGTAGGTAACCTACCCACCTCCCCGGCCGGGGAGGTAGCAATCCCCCCCCCCAACCGGACGAAGTTTACGCGGAGCATCGGCCGGCGAGGGTTATGGTCGTCGGCGGCGGGCTGCTAGTGGGTGAGGCAGCTAGATTAGGTGCCGCGACCCATCGGAATAACGACGCCATGCGAGTACGGTTGCAAATGTTCAATTTTGGGCACCCATAATGCGATATTATTGGGAATTATTTCAATTAAAAAAACAAGCTATTGACCCATCTCCATAAAAACCGGAAGTTCTATCATATTATATTCTTCTGAAATATGTAGCGACGGCAACCCGATGAGAACCAAATCAGACAATTGCTATGCTTCAGGGTGGCCAGAAGGGCCCTGTAGTCCGCAGCAGCTCCTCACCCTAGCTCCCCACTCGCACCTATGTTATTTACTCCTACCTGCACTACAACTGCCCTATACTGGTGCTCACTGGTGGCCTGTGTCACCACTGGCACCAAGTCTTTGACCTTGGCACCAGGCCCGGTGATGCACCGATCCTTTCACTTAAAATCTTCCAAAATATTCCGCCATGTACCTTAGGTAAAGATTGCAATATTTCTGTCAGACAATTTCTCCTTCGGACTGCTCCTCAGCCTCAAATCGGACATCCTCCAGCCAAAACCCTTAGTTTCAGAGCTGCATATGCAGGTGAAAATTGGTACATTTACGGCGCCCCCTTTGACCAATGCTTCAAGCCAAACAAAAGCTCAAACAGACTAAATACCACTGATTCATATTTTCTCGTGATTTAGAGTAAATAACTGGGCAATGCAATGGAGAATTACATGCTTCACTTGATCCAAAACAGATAAGTTGCTCCCAAAACACACACAACGCGCCATAAACGTAATACACCACGCCATGCGTTTAAATGTTCCCTGAAACAAAGAAATGAAGGCAGAGATGTTTTTAATTAATTCCTTACAGCCACAAAGTTCCATGCAGCAGAATCACGGTTCCCTGGCTTCTCCAAAAGCGGAAGTTGGCCGAAACTAAACCACGCTTTACTCTCCAACGCGGGAATGTCTGCTGGAATCAAACAATATCCTATCCAGGATTAGCTTCGGCCTCCAACCGCTAGGTGGCAATAGCCGTCCTTGGTCGCCGATTCCGGGGAGTTTCCTATCCGTTTACTATTATCCGTGACAATACTAAGCAACATCGACTCTGCCACGCTAAAATTGTGTAGGTGAATTTCACGGTTGTAGATGCATTCTTTACATTCAACGCCCATAAGCGTAATGTTCTTAAACAATATCGAGACAACCTGTCGGGCTCAACTCCAGTGGTGGCGGAACTCATGCCAGGCACATCGCCTTTCGCTTCAAATATGGAAATATACCTGTAACTTTGGCGTTGGGGCCCATTAACATTCATCAAGGAATGGTCCGCGCCCCCAAGCGGGCCCCGCCACTGAATATCGGGCAGTCGGGGACGGGCCGCGGGCCGCGGGGCCCGCCGGCTATGGTGGAAAATAGTTATACAAGCCAATACGCAAAGTAACAATATGCGCAATATATCACTGTAAGTGGCAATTAAATTAACGTCTGAAGGCAGGCTAACTTTCATAAATGCACTTCGCATCATATTTTATGGAGAAAGAGCATCATAAATTGTAACTATATTCTTCGCGCACGCACTAGTGAACATCCGGGCGCGCTTGTCGCGGGCGCATATTTCAGAGTCTTTCAATGGCATCAGGAACCTACCTGCTTTCTTTCTTTACTGCAGATCCCCTCGATTCCGCATTAACATTGCGTCTGACGCCTAACGCGTCAGAGAAAAAGGTGACATGTGGGTCAGTGACCTGATCTCGATATAGTGTATGTGTGTGCATTGTAGAAGTGGTCGATATGGGCTTCATTTTGTAGCCCTTAACTGATAGATCACAACAATATCAGGTTATAATTGCATGAGAGGTCACGGTGATCACATGAGTCAGCGGTCTGCCCCTAAGTTGAAACTTGAGTGTGTGCGTTATAGGAGGAATTCGATATGGAAGCGTTTGTGAGCACTTTGTTCGGAGAAACAACAAGGCCATAAACGTGTCATGTAAGGTTACATCGGTCACATTTGGATAATTTGTTGTTGTTTTTAACGATACCACTGTTTACGGTGCCTTGTAGGATTTGGTCACGGTCTGTTCTTTTCGTGTCGCTGGGGCCTGTTGACACGTGGACCACGAGTTGTCGTCCCCCTGTTGTCACCATTTTTATGTTACGATGCGCCAGTCAAATTACGCAATGTTCTGGGCATTGTTCAAAAAAAGCACCAAGCCACATTGGGCTTGTCATTATTATGGATCGCAGTGATTGTGTTTAAATGCTCCAAAATGGCCATCAATGATGTTCTGGACATTGTTCATGATGCAATGCAGATGCTAGACCCGGAATTTGACCTCAAGTCACTTATATAGCAGCACTTTATCAGGTCAATTACCTGTTCCAGTTACCGGAACCCGGTCGCCCGCCCGACTGCTCCGTCGGGCGGCTCGGCGAATCGGCTTCGCGAAGAAAAGAGTGAAGTACATGAATAAAGTATGGAAACGCTCAGGTACACAATGACAAACAGTAGTTTTCAGGATATGTAGGGAGTAACATGCAAAGTGACATCAATCGCATGACAGTCATTTACATTTATGATAACATTCCAGTTGACCAAGTTTGGTTCCATTAACCTGTCATGAACTTGACCTGACTTGACCTCGGTGACTTAGCATGACCTTGAAATTATATAGCATAACAATATACATCAAACAAGTCGTTAGTGTTGCCAACAACACTTCCCTTTTGCCAATATACGGGAAGCGCATCAGCGCCGATTTTTGTGGTCTGGCGGTACGAAATGTTTTGATTTTAACGGCCTCTAACTCGAAACATTTTCGGCCAATTTCCGTTTTCTTGCTTTAAACGACGCGCCAGACATTTCTAAGCAGGCATGCAAAACATGGTGTATATCGACCGGTAAAATCTGGAGTTATGTACGAAAAACTGGAGGAGTGGGCGGATTTCGCCCTCCCCCTCCAGTGCGCGTGTTAAGCAGCTGCGTGACTATCTCTGACAGTGATGCAGTCGTGATCGGTGTATTTTTTGTTCAATTTCTTTCATTCGCCATTCAGAATGCGGCTGAAAGTTTTCATTGAGCGAACTCCCAAAACACTCTTCATCATCCGTTGGCGCTATGCATCAAACATTCATGCAAAAGTTTTTTTTCCGTAGTCCATCTACCCAACACAAAGCACGGCTGCAGTGGTGGCGTTTCAGTCTGTGTAGTTTCCATACAAACGGCAGATGCATTCAGATCTGGAGAAAGTCCACTTCTTTTTCCGACGGTTGTGCTGGGAAATATAAAAAGGGCTATAACTTTGTAAATATTCGTATCCACCAGAAAGGTTGGACTATCAGTTGGTCAGTGGATTTTGTTGTGACAACCGAGCAAGGCAATAATGCATGTGATGGCATTGGTGAGTCGGCTAAACATGCGGTATATCGTGTTAGCCTTCAACGGCCATTAAATGAGCCAATCCTAGCCCTTCAGCATTGATTGAAAACTGTGAGTCGTACCTCAGCACTAAGATTGAGTTTTTTATATCTATAAGCGTTCGAAATGTGTAGTGTGGCCGATAGACCTGCAGCTCAGTTACGTGAATCGATTCTCTTGAAGAGCATAAAGAGACTTCAACACTTGGTGCCCTGAGATGGAAATAGAACATGCTAGTAGAGATAATGATATATCTGCGGATGTCGACTACTGTGTACGCCACGTCCGAAACTGACATGCATGACTCTGCCTCAAATAATGCTGTATTGAACCTTGAGGGATCATCTACATGATGTACATCTGTACCTGCTATGTGCATGGTTGCTTTTAGGTAAATGTGCTTGCAATTGAAATTGTTTGTATGATATCAAGTAATTCCCTAAGGAATGGAATGGAATGGAATGGAATGGAAAATTATTTACATGATTCCATGTAAATAATTTTATAGAAGGCGAACTGGGCTTTTCATTGAACGCAAATCTCCAATTAAGGGTTAGGTCAGAGTGCACACCTATATGACCTCTGCGACCTCACAGAGCGTGTCTTTGCTCTGTCGTGCTCCCTGAACAAACTTTATTTCAACACCACCCATGCCAAATACCTCCCATAATGCACATACAACCTTCATTTTCAAGTCAAGTCACTGATCCATGACACGTCACCTCTGTGACGTCTCATACACTCACATGTGTGAATATCGTGACCAATGAGAAGAGTGCTTTAAAGTGAGCCACATATCGATAATATTTTAAAATGCACACAAAGCCACTAATTTGAGGTCATGCCACTGACCCAGCTGTGATCTCTCTGACATTTGACGTACTTAGGAATGTCATCATCGTATTCTATGGGAGAACAGCTTAGAAAAAACACCAATATCGGTTATGTGCATTGTCACGCACAATAACACTGTCTGGATGTCAGGTCAGGCCTTGATATTTCACCTCAGTAAACCATTACGGAGTCAGCTTTAGGCAAAATATTGACGCCAGCAGTTAGGTAATTGTTGGGGCAGTGCTCGGTGCGGAATAAAAATGCAAAATACGATTTTTCTCTTCTAAAATATCACGAGTTGAATAAATGGTCACGCATAAGAGTTAATTAAAATAGCTTAAAGCTGACCACAGCACATAACAATTATTTGTATTGCATTGGTTAGATCTTTGTCTATCAAATGATATATGCATATTTGGTGCGCTAATTGCTACCATTAAAGATGTAAACACATTTTTTTATAGATGCACTTTTCCCGTGAACTCAAAATGTCGATGGCCCGTTACTCATGACTGTTGAGACATAAAAAAACTAAAAATCGCATAAACTTAATCAGGGCCATGGAAAACTACATGAAACCATTTTAGTGAAAATCGGAGGGGATGTGTGGTGAATATGCTTTGGCGATTTGTTCTGGAATGCCCCATCTAAACATAATATACATGCAGATATATATATATATATATATATAATATATATATATATATATATATATATATATATAACTGCATGTATATTATGTTTAGATGGGGCATTCCAGAACAAATCGCCAAAGCGTATTCACCACACATCCCCTACGATTTTCACTAAAATGGTTTCATGTAGTTTTCCATGGCCCTGATTAAGTTTATGCGATATATATATATATATATATATATATATATATATATATATTTATATATATTCTAAAATATATATATATATATATATATATAATATATATATATATATATATATATATATATATATATATATATATATATAAACCACACAACCGTCAGTATGGTGCTAATCGTGTTAGACAGCATTAATGTCAAACTAGGGCCAAAAACAAACTCATGTGTAAGATCATCGCTGGATGCTAGTAGACATCAACTTCGTTTGTTTACAGTGTTAATTAGGTAGCTTATCAGTACGAAATGTAAACTCAAAGGGCAATATCTGGTCAAACATGCGATGTTAGTTAAGTGAACCATATTACATGTCAACAAGCTTTTGCGTGAGCTTGTTACTCTTTAACCGTTCAGTGAAACCGCACACTTGCAGGTGGAAAGGGCTGGTAGAAAAGCAGGTAAAAGGACAGGAAGAATGGGGTTATGGTGTAGTAAAAAAATACTTGAGCAGAATCACCTAATTAAATGAATCACTCATGAGAAGACCAGATACGTTTGTTCGAATTATTGCCTTTACAATGCTTTTAAAGTGTGGAATATCATCGATAGAAGGAAATATGTTGACAAGTAATTGAATCCATAACTTGGGAGCCAATTATTCAAATTATGGAAAGTCAGTACTTTCTGTTCGAAGTTGGGTCCTCAACGTGCTTCACTTGTATCGCTGCGAAATTATGGGTATGTTGTAGCATAAGTATTGACTTGAACGGATTTGGCTATTGATTTGCTCTGCATTTGTGGATGGCTATTTAGTGTGATTTTGCTAAATTATGAAGTTTCAATACTTCATATTGCTCGAAAATTGGACATTAGTGAAGTATATTGAAGTGGATGAGAAAAAAGTATTTCGAAGAGCCATTTCTATAATGTAAAAATCTACTTTTATTGCGTATTGTTGCTTGCACCCAAGACAAGACATTGATAGTTGAGATAAGGTAACATCAAAGAGTTGTAAAGGGTCCAGTTTTGGAAAGTGGCGGATCTAGAGTGGGTCCACGCGATCATGCTCCCCATTGGGCCAAGAGAAGATACCGATGAGGGCACTGGGGGCATTTGCTCCCCCACCCCATGGAAGGGTGACGTCCCTCCGGCTGGAAAAGCCTCCTTCAGAAGTGCACCTTCTCTCTCAAATGATTTGTCAGCCAAAGTCGCCCCTTTTTCAACATAATTCGTGACGAAGCACACCAGAAGTTGGTCGTCTCCGAGGGACTGGTGAGGCCCTCGGACGACCACTATTAACACGCGCACTGGAGGGGGGGGGGGCGGCGAAATCCGCCCACCCCTCCGGTTTTTCGTACATAACTGCAGATTTTACCGGTTGATATACGCGATTTTCTGCGTACCTGATTAGAAATGACCGGTGCGTCGTTTAAAGCAAGAAAAATGAAATCGGCCGAAGATTTTTCAAGTTAGTGACCGTTAAAGTAAACAAAAAATTCCTAGCGCCAGACCACAAAAATCGGCGCTGACGCGCCTCCCGTATATTCGCAAAAGGGAAATGTTCTTGGCAACACTAGCGACTTGTTTGATGTATATTGATATGCTATATAGTTTCAAGGTCATGATAGGTCACGGAGGTCAAGTCAGGTCAAGTTCATGACAGGTTAATGGAACCAAACTTGATCAACTGGAATGTTGTCATAAATGCACTACTGTTTGTCATTTGTACTGTTCGTCATTGCGTTTCCATACTTTATGCATGTACTTCACTCCTTTCTTCACGAAGCCGATTGCGCCGAGCTGCCCGACGGAGCAGTCGGGCGGCCGGCCCGGTTCCGGTAACTGGAACAGGTAACTGACCTGATAAAGTGCTGCTATATAGGTGACCTGAGGTCAAGTGTTGGGTCTAGCATCTGCATTGCATCATTAGTAATGTCCAAAACATCATTGATGCCCATTTTGGAGCATTTAAGCACAATCACAGCGATCCATAACAATGACAAGCCAAGCCATGCAAAGCAAGAACATTTTGACAAAGGTGACCTCATTTGACATTGAAGATATTGACCTAAGGTCATGAAATTTGCATTCAATAGAGTTCACTACCGTACCCATCCATCCTGTGAATTTCGTTCCTCCAGCTTTAATAGGAGCCGAGATCTTAGGGGGCGGAATCCGACCCCCCCCCATCCAGTGCGCGTAATTTTCAGAGGCCCTCCAGGGCGCGTGTTAAGAGCACCCCGTAGCATTGCCTGCATCGCGCTCTTGAATAGACACGAACACCCCCAGCACACCTTGATGTGGAGATTCCTTCTGTCGAGTTATTCCTAGTCAACGTTGTAGAGAAGTTCTTCCCTGCCCCTACTTGGCACTTCGATTTATGTCGGGGGGCAAACATTATTTTGGCTACGTGAATAGTACTATGGACCTCGACGTTTGCGATGTTAAATACCCCGGGAGTATTAATTCAATACTCTAAGCCTTCATCTCAGAGCTCTGATTAGACCATCTTGACAGGCACCTCAAATCCAGCACTTATATTGGCGTCCTTAATTAGCAATTAAATGGCGGTAATTATTCAGGTTTCAATAGTGCAGCGTTAGACCAAAATTAATACAATAGTGCCTTTAAGCGACAGACAGCTTCAACTTGACAGACGATTCACCAGGCCATCCTACATCTTCATACATGTCGACAGTCACATCTTCATACTCAGTACATTGGGCCATAATACAGCTCAAGGCTTCAACATCCATCTCAACAGTCACAGGGCCACAGTACATCTTGTTAAATCTCAGCCATCTTTTCACCTCTGTTCAGCCTCCGGTCACACATTCAAACATTCAATAAGGCATTATCATTGACATACAATTCCGCTTACGTCCCGACCGGTCTTCCTACACGCTCTACTAACATTCTCGTAAGCTTACATCTCAGCAGTCACACAGCGACTCTCAGGCAGAGTCCTCAGACGTACCTCAGTGGTGAGCCCTGGCGGCTGGCCGGCGGAGGCCAGCCGCCCGCCCTCGGCGACCGCTCGGTCGCGCGTCTCCGTGGCAAATCCAGGCGATTCTCAGACAGAATCCCACGTACCTCAGTACCGAAGTGCGGAACAGGGCTGGCCAGCCACCGGCCGCCATGCCCCGCCGAGCTCCGACTCACAACCGCTCGCGTCGACTGCCCGGTGACAAGTGCGCGCATCTCTCTATCTCGCGCGCTAGTTCACCTCAGGGCCACCGCTCATGACACGTCAACTGCGCCGCATTCCGGGACATCGGCCCCGGCCAGAGAACAATGGCGGACTCTGAACCCTACTGCAACGGCGGGCGCGCCGTCCCTCTGATACATCAGAGACAGACTACGTCAGCTCAGAGTCGCTCTGAATCTCTGACTCTGCGTCTTGGCAGGCTCGAGCCGGTCCGGCGTCGGACACCAGAGCTGCTGCCTCAGCGTATACTTCCAACAACACCGACTCGGCGGCTCCGCACTGTTCACAGACAGCCGGCAGATCGGGGCGCTGCAGCCCAACTGACATTTCACATGTCATAAGACACATGAACATTCATCCAGCAGTCTTCCAATATTCCACTACATTCATAAGTCATACACACATATATAGACTAGACACGCGTGCATCATACCTACCTGTCCTACACCTGACAACACAGACATTGGCCACGGGGTATGACATCTGTCACACCTCTGCCATTCCACACACACACACACTGCACTCGAGACCCGCCTAACACATTGTCACAGTCATACTACTCATGTACTTACACCCATGCCATTTGCCATCTATACACCTTTCATCTTTGAGTCATGTACACACACACACACACCTGCCCATTGGGTTCCCATAATATAATCACTGTCATACATCACCCACTGACGGTCACATCACCTCACTGGCATTCACACTCACATCACCCCAGACATCATCATCATCATCATTCATCATCTGAAGACGGCGGCCGGGTATCGAGGTCACACCTGCAGCGCGTCGTCCGGAAAGGGGGAGGGGAACAGTACAAGTTCCGCTGCTCGGCCCCGACCGCAGCGGCGGCTTGCCTACGTGCCTACGTAAGCAGCCAGACAGGTTGGCGCCGGGTATCCGTCGGAACCCGTCGCGACAGGAACTGTGGGGAGAGGGCTAAATTTCTGAAATAAATCACCCCGAAGACCAGCTCTGCTATAACACAACCGAGTTTCAAAAATTCCGAATTGAATTCACAGATCAATTCTGGGATCCACTAGATAAATCACGGCCAACGACATTCATTTCCCAATCACTCACAATCACTCATAATTTCACAAACACTCCGATACCAGCAACATATTAATACAAGTCACGATTAGCAGTACATAAAGTTCTACGCGTGTCATTCAATGCACATCCTAAACCAATACAATCAAAGCCAATACAATAAAGTTCAAGTTCCGCCGAAGATCCGAAGAGGAAGAAGTGTTGAATCACCATAGCGTCCGAAATTCACTGAAGATTCTGCCACTGTGTGGCAGGTAAGGCGAGGCATCTGCCTGCCCACCTGTGTGTGCCTCTCGGGCACCACTCGAGTGCATACCGCTCCAGTTCTCGAGAGCGCCATTCAGCCAGGCGCAGGTAGCCTGGTCCTCAGGGGCCATGGCAGCGCACCTCGGGCGGCGCCAGCCGTGAGCAAGCGTCGCCATGAAGCGCATCTCCGTATCGTCAGTGGTGTGGTCAGTCCCACTGGTCGGAGTCGCCGGCAGTGCTGTAATAGCACCGTCTCGATCGCGGTCATCTCTCTCTCTCTGTGGCAAATTTATAAGTGGTGATGACATGCACTGGACTGACGCGTCCAACTCAAGTTAGTCAAACACTATCTCCTGATCATCAGATGAAGTCAGCTTTCTCTTCACCGGGTGGTAGGGCGGGAGTGGTTTACTTGCTGTAGGTCTCGAGGACAAAACTCGGTTCGCAGGTGCGGATTTGCAGGTTAAGTGTTCATTTTAGCCACTGCCCAAAATTAATACAACACTCACAGGTTTAAGCAAACAGCAGAACATCAGATATAACTACAGTCAGTCTATCACACTCAATCACTAACATTCACACAATCAGGTAGACACATCATAATCAACACCTCAATCCATTCGTACAAGACATCAACTTTAATCATCCAACACTTCACAGGTAACATCTCTCAATCCATACTAGCATTCATAATAGGTGGCACCACACACATTGCGTCTCTGTTCCATATAGGGGTCGCCACTTGCGTCTAGTTACTTCTGTGTTCCGATAGGTGGCACCACATCAGACCTATCAATTTTCCTGTCAGGTGGCGCTACTTGCGTCCGTTATTCTCACCGTGGAATGCGCTATCTGCGCTCCGGTGTTCCCGTATAGGTGGCGTCACTGCTGGTTGGCACTGTCAACTAAAAAGGTGTACATTCCAAAAAAAAGCTCCCTATATGACCTGGACAGTCAAGGTTCAGCGAAAGATGCAAAGATTTGAGCACTGGGAACGATTTCTACCATACCACTCTGCAAACATACTCTGGTGTGTCTTACAGGACACCGGGGATCAGCATACGTCGCTCTGTCATTGGACACTCAGGTCTCGACAGTACTGAGTAGCTAATCAAGCTCAAACAGTCAGAGCTCTCTCGGGAGCTCAAGCTAACGGCTTAACCCAAGCTAAGTGGCCTACTAGCCAAATAACTTCTTGGTGCTCAAGTTAATCAAACTCATCTTGCACCGAATCCATCTAGGCTGAGTGACATACTCGTCAAGCAGCCTCTTAGTGCTCAGATCACCGAGGCTCACTGGCCAGGCCTGGACCATTCTTGCACCGATACTCAACATACATACGTACAAACATACATGTAGATGTAATCGTAGTCCCAATAATTATCTTTCATCTGGGTACAAGTGTCACCCAAATACAATAATTATGCCCTTGCACTGGCAATAATTTCATTTTCCTCAAGTAGAAATACTTCAAATAAATAATCTCCGAAAGCAAAATCAATTCTGTAATATTAAATTCCCTTGAAGGCGAATTATTCAAGTCCCGAAAATATTTTCAGGACTGTCTATTTAATTATCAGCTATTCCTATCATTAAATTATTTTTGTTAAGTAGGTGCCATCCCTTTTAAAGAGCATCGGAGTTCATTATAATACTACGGTTGAATGTAAACTTCATTTCAACAATGTTCTATTACTCTAGGTTCACATATTTTTCATTTAAATTATTTGAGCAACTCACAAAATTAATTATAACTCACTCAAGAATGGTTTGATATTTTCCTCAAAACATGAGCTCGTATCTCGAGCCGTATTTAAATATTACTGTTGGATGGCATTTCAACTTTTTAAATTAAGTAACCATTTACCAAAATTATTCGCTGACAAAATATTAGGCTTCACTAATTATACGTTTCAATTTCGTATCAGAGTCCACACAATAATTTACAAGTATGGCATACAACGAACAGCAGACATAAAGCGATATTATAGAATTATACAACACTGTTCTAGTAGTGGCTAAAATTCGAAGAGGTGATTTGGCAGGATTTCGGGAATGCCCGGACTTACGATTTTACTTCTGAGCAGGCTTCAGATGTGAAGACGGCTGTAGCGGTGAATTTTCGTTCGAAGCCTCTCGTTGGACTTGCTCTGGTACAGCAGTCGGCTGGTGACAACAGTTGCTCCTCTGGCCTCTCTTCCTGTTTCTCAACTCAGAAACCATGATTAATATTTCAATCCTGAATTGTCGGCAATTTTCAGGCATTTACTTGTATCATCCTGGGTCACGGACGCCAATTGTAGAGAAGTTCTTCCCTGCCCCTACTTGGCACTTCGATTTATGTCGGGGGGCAAAACTTCTTTTGGCTAAGTGAATAGTACTATGAACCTCGACGTTTGCGATATTAAAGACCCCGGGAGTATTAATTCAATACTCTGAGCCTCCATCTCAGAGCTCTGATTCGACCATCTTGACAGGCACCTCAAATCCAGCACTTATATTGGCGTCCTTAATTAGCAATTCAATGGCGGTAGTTATTCATGTTTCAATAGTGCAGCGTTAGACCAAAATTAATACAATAGTGCCTTTAAGGGACAGACAGCTTCAACTTGACAGACGATTCACCAGGCCATCGTACATCTTCATACATGTCGACAGTCACATCTTCATACTCAGTACATTGGGCCATCATACAGCTCAAGGCTTCAACATCCATCTCAACAGTCACAGGGCCACAGTACATCTTGTTAAATCTCAGCCATCTTTTCACCTCTGCTCAGCCTCCTGTCACACATTCAAACATTCAATGAGGCATTATCATTGACATACAATTCCGCTTACGTCCCGACCGGTCTTCATACACGCTCTACTAACATTCTCGTAAGCTTACATCTCAGCAGTCACACAGCGACTCTCAGGCAGAGTCCTCAGACGTACCTCAGTGGTGAGCCCTGGCGGCTGGCCGGCGGCGGTCAGCCGCCCGCCCTCGACGACCGCTCGGTCGCGCGTCTCCATGGCAAGTCCTGGCGCTTCTCAGACAGAATCCCACGTACCTCAGTACCGAAGTGCGGGACAGGGCTGGCCAGCCACCGGCCGCCCTGCCCCGCCGAGCTCCGACTCAAAACCGCTCGCGTCGACTGCCCGGTGACAAGTGAGCGCATCTCTCTATCTCGCGCGCTAGTTCACCTCAGGGCCACCGCCCATGACACGTCAACTGCGCCGCATTCCAGGGCATCGGCCCCGGCCAGAGAATAATTGCGGACTCTGAACCCTACTGCAACGGCGGGCGCGCCGTCCCTCTGATACATCAGAGACAGTCTACGTCAGCTCAGAGTCGCTCTGAATCTCTGACTCTGCGTCTTGGCAGGCTCGAGCCGGTCCGGCGTCGGACACCAGAGCTGCTGCCTCAGCGTAGACTTCCAACAACACCGACTCGGCGGCTCCGCACTGTTCACAGACAGCCGGCAGATCGGGGCGCTGCAGCCCAACTGACATTTCACATGTCATAAGACACATGAACATTCATCCAGCAGTCATCCAATGTTCCACTACATTCATAAATCATACACACATATATAGATTAGACACACGTGCATCATACCTACCTGTCCTACACCTGACAACACAGACATTGGCCACGGGGTATGACATCTGTCACACCTCTGCCATTCCACACACACACACACTGCACTCGAAACCCACCTAACACATTGTCACAGTCATACTACTCATGTACTTACACCCATGCCATTTGTCATCTATACACCTTTCATCTTTCAGTCATGTACACACACACACACCTACCCATTGGGTTCCCATAATATAATCACTGTCATACATCACCCACTGACGGTCACATCACCTCACTGGCATTCACACTCACATCACCCCAGACATTTCATCATCTGAAGACGGCGGCCGGGTATCGAGGTCACACCTGCAGCGTGTCGGCCGGAAAGGGGGAGGGGAACAGTACAAGGTCCGCTGCTCGGCCCCGACCGCAGCGACGGCTTGCCTACGTAAGCAGCCAGACAGGTTGGCGCCGGGTATCCGTCCGAACCCGTCGCGACAGGAACTGTGGGGAGGGGGCTAAATTTCTGAAATAAATCACCCTGAAAACCAACTCTGTTACAACGTCAAGTTAACTTCATTAGAAAGACCAGCGGCATGTCCGATTTCCAAGGGAGTCCACTGCATCAACTATCAACCACAACCGCACTTTGCCTGCCTTTTTATTTTATATTCAGGAGACTGTCCCTTGCTCAGATGATGCTTATCAAATGTCAGCATTAAAGTTGAAGTTATCAGATGTTAGTTAGTTAGTTATTTGAGCTTTAGGGCGCATCGGAAGTTATCAGATGAAATCAAAAGATGTTTACCTGCATATGTTGAATATTGTGCATTTCAACTCAGGCACCGGAAAATTCAGTACATTGTAATATAGCCTGACGAATATATCAGTTCGTGGCAATTCCATTGACATGTAGCCTTGCATAATCAGCGCCTTGAATCAAAGGGGATTATAGAATATCTTGCGAACAAACACGATCGTGTCTGGATTGGTTTCGATTGTAAGATTGCATTCGTTCGCTCACTTCGCTTACTCACTCAGTTACTCGGTTTAAATGAACAGATAATCTTGATCACGGCGACCGGGCGGCGACCGGGGCGCGTGCGTCGCCATTTTCTCCACTAGAAAATCTAATCGGCCGACGTTCCGTCGCTGCGGGGCGATATCATTGCCAGACGATCGAGGGTTAACGGCGAGCGAAATGGCAGTCAAGCTATGCGATTAAACGTGAGTGTATGTCTGAAATAACTTTCGGATTCACAATAGAAGGAGAAGTTTTTAAACGCATAGCTGTTAATTTTATTTATTTATTCGTGATTTACCCGCCATCGTGGCTTAATCGGCATCAAGTGCCGCCAATGCCGAATGTGGAGTGCATATCAATCTTATGGTCGAGCCTATGGGAGTGACAGCTTTGTGTTTGTCATAAAAAGTGTAGCTGATGTATTTAGCTACATTGTTCAACGTTGACCGAACGAAGATAGCTGCATTGATCAACGCGTCGTTATTGTATTTCGTCGATAAGTTTTGAGGACAAAGTGAAAATCATTCAAGAACGGCTAAATTCAGCTTTTATCTCTATGCACGTGTTTAAGAAACCTACTTTAACTGTCGCAGCTGGACTGTCATTTATATACCAAAGGACGTTCATTCACTTACATGGGGTTGCCAAGTAATCGACGTCAAAACTATAGACTTCGTTTATCTTTCCATCTACCCTCCGGCGGCAGAAGCCCGGCCGGCACCAATCTGCCCCTCCGCGCACATGTGCGAGGAGTCTGGAGGGGAAACATGCCAAACACCGGTTGCGCGATTTTGCACGAGTAGAGGTGCCGTAGTAGAGGTGCCGCAGCTCTGCGGACATCTGCCGACATCATGAGTAGAGGTGCCGTGGCTCTGCGAACATCTGCGGACATCATGAGTCGAGGTGCCGTAGCTCTGCGGACATCTGCGAACATCATGAGTAGAGGTCCGTAGCTCTGCGGGCATCTGCGGACATCATGAGTAGAGGTGCCGTAGCTCTGCGGACATCTGTGGACATCACGAGTAGAGGTACCGTAGCTCTGCGGACATCTGCGGACATCTGCGGACATCACGGATAGAGGTGCCGTAGCTCTGCGGACATCTGCGGACATCATGAGTAGAGGTGCCGTAGCTCTGCGGACATCTTTAATCGTAAGTATCCATGTCTTGTCTGCAGGCATGTCAACTGCTTGCAAATAACTGTAGTTTATGCACATAGTTAGGTTGGCCCTAGACATAAATGTAGGCACCGTTTCATAATGCAGGCGGCGTGGGCTATCAATCAACTGTCCTGTAAGCCATTAATATATGCATGGCAGCTGCTACGCTTTTTAATCCCCAGCATAGAAGACCAATAGTTTGTGGACATGAACTAGCCTGTTAAATCACCCCATCGGCGCATTAACTTAGCTATTTTCGGTTGAGAAATATAGCTAAAAGGTTTCCACTTTAATAACAAGCAAACAGCGAGAGGGCGACTTTGGTAACCATAGGGCAGTGCGCAAGAGCCCCAAACGTCACAGGTCTGCCCGTCGGTCGACCGGTCAGTCGGTCGTCGGTCCGTCGGTCGACTGGTCGACCGAGTCGGTCGTCGGGGCGCAGCGATTGGCCGTCTGCGCGGCGGAAGCATGTGCAATATTGCCAGGGCCGGTCGACGGAACGGAAGTTCCTCGGTGCCGGCGGCAATGTGAACTGGCTTTGGTTTCCAGCCGCTAAGCCTGGACGTGAGGAAAATCGCTTGCGCGGCAAAATCTGCAACTTCATCACACTGACGTCGCACCAAAGCTCTTCTGATTGGCTCATGCACAAAACACGTCACGCCGACCATAGCGCTCCCTCATTGGCTAACCATGATAATGCAGACTGTGCTGCGCCAATTTTACCCTAGACAACTCACAGGGGTAGGATTTTTACTTGACGACGTGGTGTGCGTGCTGCGTTTCGGGCAGTTACGAGCCGAAATTGACAAAACAAAAGTTTCAGAATTCTGAAACATTGGGATCAAATGGCAACGGTAGATTACATTTAGGATACTCATGAATTGAAAATATGGAGCATTTAGCCGCAACTGAAGAAAGCAATGCACACAAGAGCGCATTATTTAACTGTGATTCCTTCGGAATGCTACAATACAATGCGATATAATATGAGTCCTGAGATGTGACGTATGTTATGAGACGTCTCGTATGATGTGAGATGTCGTGAGATGTGACGTGTGAGATGTGACGTGTGTTAATCTTGCCTTTTATGAATTCTACTATTTGGCATCTATCGCCCATATACTAGGAGGCACATGTATAATATATATATATATATGTATATATATATATATATATATATATATATATATATATATATATATATATATATATATATATATATCCTATGTCGTGCATCGACGCAGGAGATTGCGACTGTTCCTTAATGACGTTAGATCTCGGCTGTTAATGGTCTTAATTAGCTGCAATTGACGGGAAAATACCTCCCGTAATAATGCTTTATCGCTGGACTCTCGAACAGATAAGGCACTCAGAAACAAGAAGACAAGATCCCTTTCGCAGATGTACCGATGAGCTGCGGTATCGGCGGGTCAATCGTGATAAATGGAGGCTCGGGAATGGCACACTTGCATGTCCTCGGCGGACGCTCCTCTGTCTGCCCTTGAACCCCCATTAAATCTGGTAGCGGTGGCGGCCAGAGGTGCAGCCATGCGGCCGGGGCACGGCCTTTCCCCTTAACAAAATACACTAGATTAAAGAAGAAATTGTAATATTTTCACCATTGAAAAATAAAAACTTGGGGCGCGTTTGGCCTGGCCCATCAATGGCCTGTTTTTTGGTCCGGACCCCCTGAACAAAAACCTGGCGACGTCCCTGATGTCTGCGGACCCGCCTTCATCAGTTCATATTCGGCGAGCGCTGCCCCAGATCGTCCCAGATCGCCGCGCGTGCCAAGAGAGATCAGCTTTCGGGTGATGGAGCGACCCCGACCCCGCCGCGCGACAGCGCGCCTGGCTTAGACAGACCAGGTGTCACACCGCGACGTGCCTCACGATGGTGCTCTTTGTCTCGACACTGCAATGTAATCTAGCGTGCTTGATTCGGACGCTCTGTAGTGACACGCGCTCGCTTCCTTGCCTGCAATGGCGAACGGCATGGCGGCTAAAACATGTCTATTTCGTCACGCCTAAGTGCGATTCCTGGCTTAGTCACCACTTAGGCAGAAATGTCACTGGCCGGATTATTTTCAAGTAGCCGAGTTTAGATTATATGCTTCTGTCTTTCTGTCGGACATGTTTTATCGTCCCCCATCAGGGGAGAAAGCACTCACCCCTGGTGCTCCGCAGAGCTGAACATGGGTGGGGTCCCTACATTCGGCAGTGAAGGATGCACAAGCCGTCCATAAAGTCGACTGCCGTCAGCTTCGCAGCTGAGAAATGGCTCATGCGACGTAATTTTGGGAATGATCAGCAGACCTGTTGAGTAATGACTGCTCCTCGAGAGGACAATATTAAGTGCAAAAGTTCAAGATGGCAGCGGCTAGTGAGAATGTGTCGGCATATGCGCTAATTTAGAAACATATCTTCACTGGTGCGGAGCGCTTGACGAATACAAATGTTCCGAAGTCCTTTTCTGCTCTTTGCGAATCAATAAGGCTACGCTCCTTGTTTCTCACAACATGTAGACTTACCTTTGCATAGATACATATAAGAACAATGAGTGACTGAATGCTAAATTGGCCCCAGTAGAGAAATTTGGAGCGTCCTCTGAATGTCCCTTCTTAAACCGCTTTTAGTTTCCATTGGTATGCTTCGAGTTTATATCCCAGTTCATGTCGCTTGTTGTGAAATCTTAAATAAACAATTTGGCCATTTGGAACTATGCGCTGCTGATTTTGACAACTGGAAGAAATTATATATAATGTTCCAACTCGACTTCGTATGCAATACCATAACCTTTAATACTTAAGTTGTGTGTATCCCGGGTGTATTGCTATGGAGATCAGTGCAGTCGATTGACGTCTATTTGCAAGCTTTATGATCATGTTTGCACACAACATGGGACTTTAAAGACATTGACCATGTACTAGAAATTAACTCGTGACGTCATAGGTCGATGCCAGAGGAAAGCTAGTATGCATGCCATTATTAAAACAGGGATATACGACGTTTGATTTTTGTCATCCAATTTCTAGATCCTAAGAACCTGTGATGGAGAGGGAGTCGATGTCGATGTGAGCCTTGGAGGGGAAATCCTACCCGCCCCACAGGTGACTGGTATTTTCGCCAGGTTGCTCTGGATTAAGCCTTTAAGATATATTGCATGGCAATAAATGCATTTTTTGAAAACTTTTCCTTCTTAAATTGTAGTCGGGTTTCCTACGATGCACAATGTATTATTTGCTTACAGCACGCAGTTGCTCAAATCAGCACAGTGCCCACAGTGACAAAATAAGCTAAGGGGTGTTGGATGGGGTGATATCTATCCTAAGTGGGTGTGCACTATAGGCGGGCGTGGATGGAGTCTGAAGATTAGTTTTGGTCATGCTGATAAATTGAGTATTATGCTAGCTATATAGGATATATCATACCACTAGTATTATATTATGCTATATAGGGTTCACCCAGCAGTGGATTCAGCACCGACCTTCGGGTATGTGATACTAATGAGATGTGCTATGGTAGCACAATAGGGCATGATTGGAGGAGTTTGGAATTGTTGAGGAGTGTGATATGCAATATCAGGTGAATGGTGCTAGATGGTCTGGGACATATAGTTCCCTTGGAACTTGAGATAATAGATTGACCGGGGTGTGATCATGTGCTTTTCTAGTATCTTTTCTGGATAGGTTTGACCCAGATGGGCCACTGTGGCTCTTATTAGGTCTTAACACTTCATGAACTTTACATATATCCATGCACTTTCTTGGCTCGTTTCCTTGCTATCGCTTATGTCAAGTATCCAAGACAGACAGTTCCACACGTCTGATGAACACAAAACACGTAGCGGCAATACCCCTAGTTTAAAGCGGCCCAGCAACATGTTTTGTTGTGGTGCACAGCCCATATGACACTGCCGCACCAATTGAATTATTTATCAAGCAGATCCGCGACATTCATCAATTGCATCTCTTTATAGTGCTGACTCGATCATACAGCCACAATGGGTCTGAGTAACCTGTTTGCTGCGCTGTATAGGAATTTCGACGCTGGCTGCGATCACTCCATTGTCGCCCTTTCTGTAGATGTAGCTATCACTCTCTGTCTATGAGTCAGCAATGCCAGCTCTGTGTTTCAGCCTTCTCTGCATCTCTGAGACGGTGAAGCGACTCTCTGGTTCAGACGTATTTGTCGAAGTTCGTGAGACTTGCTCTGTATTTCAGCTGTTTCAATGTCTGCAAGGCCAAATCCGTGTTTCGGCTGTCTCTGCATTTAGAAGGCTCATTTCGTGCTTCAGCCGCCTCTGTAACCTCACGGCCCGCCGTGTTCCTGAGCCGTCCCTGTGTTTCAGCCGTCCCCCTGTTTTAGCCGACTCTGTACTTCAGCCGTCTCCGTGACCTCACGGCCCGCCGTGTGCATCAGTCGTCCCTGTGTTTCAACCGCCCCCGTGTCTCAGCCGTCTCTGTGTTTCAGTCGTCGCTTTGTTTTAACCGCCTCCGTGTCTCAGCCGTCTCTGTGTTTCAGCCGTCTCTGTGTTTCAGCCATCCCCGTGTCTCAGCCGTCTCTGTGCTTCAGCCGTCTTTGTATTTCAGCCGTTCCCGTGTCTTAGCCGTCTCTGTGTTTCAGCCGTCTGTGCTTCAGCCGTCCCCCTGTTTCAGCCGTCCCCTGTTTCAGCCGTCTCTGTGTTTCAGCCGTCTCTGTGTCTCAGCCGTCTCTGTGTTTCAGCCGTCTCTGTGTCGGTGTCCGCCTGGACGCTGGTCGCCATGTCCGTGGAGCGTTACTACGCCATCTGCCACCCGCTGCGCTCGAGGGTGTGGCAGACGCGCAGTCACGCGCTGCGCCTCATCAGCCTGGTGTGGACAGGCGCGCTGGTGGCCGCCTCGCCCACGCTCATCCTCAGCCACTTGATACCCATGCCGGTCGGTAAGTGACTCGGCACAGCAGTTGCGGACATCATGGCCGTCGGGAGTTATCATCGCATCAATTACTGCCGTGCTCTATTGACGATGTAGTTAATGTTTCCATTCGTGGTGAGCGATTGCGTC
This sequence comes from Ashinkailepas kermadecensis, assembly GCA_034440615.1. Classification (NCBI taxonomy): domain Eukaryota; kingdom Metazoa; phylum Arthropoda; class Thecostraca; family Neolepadidae; genus Ashinkailepas; species Ashinkailepas kermadecensis. The sequence goes on along the minus strand of JAOTOM010003068.1, from coordinate 51,942 downwards.
GTTTTGTGAGGATGATTGGCCGTGCTCAATCACTTAAGTTGACTTTATAACCGCATCAAGTTCGGTGTCCGCCATAGACCGATGCTCGATTTGAAGTGAGTTTTGAGCAGCTGATTCGACCATGGCCAGCACCACGATGAGGTACATGGGTTACCAGCAGCACGTGGTTGCTTGATTGTGGGCTACTACATTTATCTGGTACTTTACAATAATCGTGACAGGCAACGCTGGATTTAGAGTGCTAACGGAGCGTCCAAAAGATGCAATATATTATCAATGTGTATTTATTTCCATTTGAGTGAAAACAATGACATGGAACCTCCAACGAACCTTGGATTGGACTTCAGGTTTAGTCAACCTTTCGTGCAAACCTATCCATGTAACATATTAGACCTCGAATTTGCCTGCCTGGAACCACCATTAATCAAATTACGCACGATGGCGTCAATTCCCTCGTGCAACCACCAATGATAGTGTAACTAGATCCTAGATCATCTATGCTTAGTCTTTTTTGATTAAGGTTAAGTAATAACATGTATTTGATACACAAAATATTGATGTTAAAAAAAAATGATCAACGCTGAATGCGTCTCTAAGTGTTTAAGACATGTAATGAAGGGAAAGGTCTCTGAGAACGAAATCAACGGAATATATCGTACATCATCTGCACTTACAATATAACACCGAATATACCAATGCGTAGCTTGCGTTTGTCAGAGAAGACAAAGCTGACAGAACGTGCTTGCATTTTTTTTTCTGGAGCCGCCGCTAAGTAGAACCAGAGCTGATTCCCTGAGAGGATGAATTAATAAGATTGTGATGAGAGTTGACCAAGATTGGAAGGTCTACCGAAAATGCTTCGAAAATAGCTTGCAATGAATGTTTTCGGTGTAGTAGAGAGAGGAGGACCATATTTTGTTTCCACCAAGCGAATATGGACTGTTTTCAGCAGAATACTTCATAGTAGGATTTCCGTTGGGCTACATATCACCTGGTATATCCTATGCACACCTTCGTAGAAAAACGTATATCCTGTCATTAACGAAGCCAGGTGAAGATGCATGGTACATTCCGTCTTGTGTACGTCATGTATTTACACGGTTTTTTGTACTAAATAAAACATGGCTAATTGCATAGTACGGCAACTCTGCAGTTTTCCCTTTTCCTCTCGTTCACTACATCCTTCTCTCTATTGCTCTATCTCTCACTCTTTTTCTATCTTTATATCTCCCTCTCTCTCTCTCTCTCTTCTCTCTCTCTCTCTCTCTCTCTCTCCTTTCTCTCTCTCTCCTCTCTCTCTTATCTCTCTCTCTCTCTCTCTCTCTCTCTCTCTCTCTCTCTCTCTCTCTCTCTCTCTCTCTCTCTCTCTCTCTCTCTCTCTCTCTCTCTCTCTCTCTCTCTCTCTCTCTCTCTCTCTCTCTCTCTCTCTCTCTCTCTCTCTCTCTCTCTCTCTCTCTCTCTCTCTCGTCCTCTTTATCTCACTGTCTCTTTCTTGTTCTTTTTTCTTATATCGTCACGGCCGGATGCACGTCACAGCTGTAAAAATATTGATGTCGTTTTATGGCAAAAAGATAGGTGGTTTGTTCGCCTTGTTTTTCGTCTCTGTCATCCCCTGATGACCGTGAAGGTGTATATGTTTGTCGTCCGTTGGGATGGTTACTTGCTGGTTGTTCTGGTGAGGTATTAGGCGACATTTCATGTTTCGATTTACAAAAAGAAACTTCACGTTATGCAAACTTCAACGTTACGAAACTTCATGGTTTGGCATCAGGCGTGATTGCGACCATCATTGTGATGCCAGGTAGTATCATGTATTTTATTATTAGTCAACTTTATAGCCTGTAAAAACGTTGCACGGCAGCAATGAGGAAAAAGCGACAGCGCTAACTAATTGCTGACCCAGGTGCTGAGCACGGCATGCTGATCACTGTTGGGCTAATTACACGCAAACGAGAATGCTTTCTGAGATGGCACTTGTTCGTGGGCACACACTCGATTTCACAAGCACACAAATTCCTTCCATAAGACGATAATATAAAATAGTCTAGCACATACACTTAGAGGATTCATTATGTGCGATAGCTGAAATACGTCAGAGCCAAAATCAAATAACGTGCACACATCTCACCAGTAATACTTTCAAGCATTCCTTGTCCTCATCTGTACCCGCTTGGTTGGTACATACCATGCAGCTGTTCGTTCGGACGTATTTGTCGGAAAACAAAACGAAAAATGGTTGTTGCGAGCATCCATCTTCATGCTGACAGCCCCCTGCAAACTGACCTTTTGACCACTCTCGATTGGGAGTCCGAAGACGAGCATGACAAGAAACAAGATGTGTACTGTTGTTGGTGGATACGATACTTTCAATTGGATAGTTATTGTACACGCTTTCTTTCGAACCGGTATCTCCCAGCTTTGGATGTCATTTATTGTCATCATTGGCCAAAACGTCCGCAGATTATTGGCCAAAACGTTGCGATGTTACTTCAGGATTACCCATTATTGTCGATTTATGATGATTGCCTGGATCAATACCACAATGATCGCAAATGATCACATGTGGGCGTCCTCACAGTTGTTACTGCAATCGCGTTGTCGCATTATTTTCTGAAATAGCTTTGAAGTGAAGCAACTGAGAAAATACAAGTACATGACATCTTGGAACGCTTCTCAATACCGTAGGATGTCTACGAACAGCTAGAATGAGTAGGGTGTTCCTTCACTTTCAGCAATGTTCCCGCCTCCTGTAAGCATCACTGAAGAATCACTGAAGTGCACATGCAGCACAAGCAGAGCACGACTGTCACCTCTTCAAGAAGGACAAAGAACCGACCCTGAAAACATGCTTCAATAGCGGACATTTTAGGACATATAATTATTCAATTACAAAACGTCGATGATGTTTTTGGGACTGTTACTTGGGCGACGTGGCCTCCTATGTCGCTTGTGCGAAGGGATATATTAGAACAGTTTATCAACTCCGCTAAACATCTTGAAGACTGAATCGTGGTTTGCATCATTCTGTTCTAGATTGTGCCACCGTGGGCATTTTCGGAGCGCAATTTAACCTGCAACTTGCGAAGTGAATCTGTATCACCAGAATTTAAGAGCACCTACATCACTTCACAACACAAGCATCGAAATGCGTTGACTCTACGATAATCAAAACGGAGGTGTATTATTCACGCACATAGGCACATTTCCGAATAAACGAAACTTACATTCAATGGTATGGAAAACCTTGGACCTTGCAAGCTTAGCAAGGTAATTTCGCAGCCATGAGTAATTAGTCTGATTCCTTGTGATTATGATGATTTCATTCTCCCATATCATTAAGCCTATTTTGGGAGAGATGCAAATTAGCTACTTTATCGTGAGGGGAGGTGGAAATTCGGTCGTCCTTGATATTTCGATCATTACTGGGCCGATTGCTTCGTGCGAGATGCGAGATGATATTCGTTTTCTAGTGACGTGGTCCAGATTCCTAAACAATATTGACAATTTTGCCAATGGCGGGTTCAGCAAGCCAGAAAAGTGAAATGTATGTTATTATAAAAGGTCACTGCTGCTTTCCTCAGCGATTTGTTCGAAATGGATGTCGTGTGATACACAATGTACCATATAATTATTGTTTGTGTTTTAACCATCGGCGAATCTAGTCATGTGGAATTGGAGGGGAAATTTCGAAACGTACTTTTAGTGCCTTTATTATGCTACTGATATCAACAGCATTTGTAGTCTTGTCAGCTTGCATGGACGATCATGCTATCATGTTAAGGTTAAAAATGGGCAGAGACGGAGTCAGGAACATACAAATTAGGATAAAAAGGAAACTGCTGTATGTTAATGAGATACTTGTAAGTATATAGATACCTTTGCATTCTTCATCTGAAATTGATTATGATGTGATTCTGCTCATTTTGAATTTTTACTGATCAGAGGTGGTCTCACGCTGTCCATCTAATAGGCCGTAGCTTATACATAGAGATAGTTACTTGTTTGCTGAATATCAAACGTTTAATTAATAATTCTCACATTTTATTGATGCTGATTCGTGCAACATAGAAAACCCAAATCACTAACCACGCTCCGGACTGGGTCTCTTCCTTCAGTGGAATACCGGTGGTATTCCCAGCAAATTCAAAGAGTTTAAATCAGAGTCCTCACAGCAAAAGCCATTACTAGTCGCGCTTCAGGAAATACATTTTCGAGACGCAGACTCAATTTGAAACAGTATATTAGATTACACTTGGCATGTGGACAAATAAGCGGTCCAACTCTGAAATGAGGTGTAGCCATACTCAGCGCTAGCAACATATCTCATCATTATCCTAAAAACATGCACTAACACCGCCTCGGTTTCAATTTCGTTTTATGGCAATGCAGAGAAACAAAACTGGGAAAAATCGCAACATTTCAAAACGTTGCTACAATTGAACTGACTATGATGACCCAATATGCACAGGACGGGAAAGTGAATATTATCCCCTCCACATCCCGGAATAGACCTAAGCATACGTGGTTAAAGTCAATGCGACTTAGTACTACCTGACTATGCTACACACCACAAGGAGGAGAGAATTGGAATCGTACCACCCGTAAAATGTTGGGAAGTATGAGAACGACCAATGACAATGATTACAGAAGCTACGAGGTAGCAGTAGCTCAGTCCGTATGGCGTTGAACTCGTGGTCGTAAGACCGTGAGTTATTGTGGTCGTAAGACCGACAACTTATTTTCGCGTTTCTCTGAACTGGCCGGCATGACACACATAGATAGTCATCAACAAGCAACCACAACCACAAACAACCCTGCTCGAATCAATGATGATACTGTATGGTTATGTGGAATAGCTAAGTCGTCGTAGGAAATCTAAACCAACATGGCAGTACTCTAGCAAGATTGCAGTGCAATTTTTATAATTTTACATAGGGATAGGGCAGGGCGTTAATGGCCATGATTCCATATTTTAACCCAGAGATTTCCGCTTCTCCGGTCAGATCTTCACACCCCATCTCGGGTGGGTCCTTAAGGACTTCCTAGTCTAACTTAATTAACTTCCTAGTCTAATTTCCTAACGAAGCATTACACGAAAACAAACTGAATACCAACGGAAAGCCCTCAATGAACAGGGGCTGAAAATGGTATTTATTTTATTTTTAGGGATCATTTTGAACATCGAAATATCTCTTTTAGAGAAATCAATATTTCGAATATATTTTACATCTTCATGTTAAGGTCATTTAGGCCGTACAATGCAACTTAGATACTGTTTTGACCCTGAAAACTGGAAATAAACCATGAAAACATCAGTGTCTAAATAGGCAAAGCCCACATTGCACCCTTTATCATGATCTGACTTCTGGTTACTTGACGGAGGTCAAGCAATTTCGACAAGGAACTTCTGATGCTTCTGCATGCACACCAATGTAAAATGCTGTTAAAATAACACGCGTGTTGCAAAAACACGATAACTGCCCCAAATGAGCTAAAATTGGCCGTGGCCGCAGGTCGCTAACTTGATCTCAAACAGCATTCGAGATATATGTTTTGGAGACACTGACCAATTGCATTCACATAGCAAGTTTCATTCCAATATGTCTTCATGCATATGAGTTATCGGTCCTCCATCATCTTCGGAGGTGGTCCTCTCTGACCTCAGCTAGATCAATGACCTTATATGACCTGAGGTTGAAATTTTCACATGAGACGCAAAAGTGATCACGGAGAAGGTACTACTGATAATTTAGTGGCGCTGCGCGCCGTTTTTTACGATTTCGCGGAACAAAAACGTAAGGGGAGAGGTGTAAAAAGACCTCTCGATACGGGGCAGGAAAAAGGACCACATGACCCAATAACTTTGTTCTAAGTGCACCCAATCTGCTGATGTTGAGCCAAAATTTACTTCGGTAATCTGCATCGCATATTGTGTTCATTTTTACACCTTTATATTTCGCATTGTTGCAAGTAATGCATAGTGTCCCATGTGAACCAGGTTGACTTGTGCTACGTGGTGTTTATGCGAGCACCAGAATTATCCAAAAATATTGGAGTCTTCACAAAACACGCACAAAGTTGGGCGATGAGCATACAAATCATGAGGCACAGAGTCAAATTCACATTGCGCACCAGCTGCCTTGGAGGAAAGTACGGCAAAACCCCATCCCGACATGGTTTCGCTTTTCAGGTGGATTCAAGTGCCGTGAGCAGTGGCCCACTCCGGAACTGGAGAAAGGCTACATGCTGTTCATCGACCTGGCCTACCTGGTGGTGCCGCTGGTGGCCATGGTGGTCACATTCGTCTCCATAACTCGCACGCTGCGCCGCGTCATTAAAGACGAGCAGGCTGGACAGCGGTTGATTGGTGAGCAGCCTTCTTGTGGGTCTGCCGTCGGCTGGCAGGAGACTTGTGGGCCAGAAGTCGGTGAGCTTGGGAGCCTGCCGTCGGCTAGCAGGCGACTTGTGTGTCAGAAGTGGGTGAGCAGGCTACTTGTTTGTCTGCCTTCGGCGAACAGGCGAATTGTGAGTCAGAAGTCGGTGAGCTGGCAGCTTCTGAGTCCTCAGTCGGCTAACAGACAGCTTGTGAGTCTGCAGTAAGTGAACAGCCTACTGTGAGTCGTGGTCGGTGGGTAGTCAACTTGTGAGTATGTGGTCGGTGAGCCTGAACTTGGGAATATGTGGCCGGTCAGTGGGTAGCTTGTGATTATGTGGTTCGTGAGCAGGTAGATTGTAAGACTGTGGTCGGTGAGCAGACAACTGTGCGTCTGTCGGCGGTAAGCATGCAGCTTGTGAGTCTGTGGTCGCTGAGCAGCTAGCCTGTGGGTCTGTGGTCCGCTACCAGGCAGATTGTGAGTCTGTGGTCGCTGAGCAGCTAGCCTGTGGGCCTGTGGTCCGCTACCAGGCAGCTTGTGAGTATGTGGTCGGTGAGAAATCAACTTGCGAGTCTGTGGTCAGTGAGTAGATCGCCTGTGGGTCTGTGGTCGGTGAGTAAATAACTTGTAAGTCTGTGGTCGGTAAGTAGCTAACCAGTGAGCCTGCGGTGGAGGAGTAGGTAACCTCTGCGTCTGTGGTTGGTGAACAGGTAATCTGTGAGTATGTGGTTGGTGAGCAGACAACTTTGCTTTGATGGTCGGTGAGTAGGTAATCTGCGAGTCTGTGGTCGGTTACCAGGTAACCTGTGAGTATGTTGGTCGTGACCAGTCAACCTGCGAAATTGTGATAGATGAGAAGCAGGTGTATGATGTGCCTTTGCCACTCGGGGACCATGCTGTCCAGTCTAGTCGTCTGGCATCGGTCGAATTGGTCGTGACTGGTTGTAAACAGTGTCATGGTAGGTACAATAATGAGGAGGCGCCTTGCTACACGTGGGAAGCTCATTGTGTGATGCCATTTTGCGATGGCCACGTTTAATTCAGAAGCATGCACAACCAAACGACAAACATGCAAACAACTAAACACACACATGCATACACACAAAAGCTTCTGTGTTTGTGCAGTCCTGAAGTATGAATATAACAAATAAGATAGGGCTCTTACTATGACCATAGAAGCAACCCAAGGATGTTGTGGGGATGGGGAAGGCAAGGGGATTTTAGACCAATATTTAGACGATTTTACGATTTTACGATTTTAGACGATATTGGGGTTCCAGCGCAGCTGGTACCTTCATTCTGGAACAACAAAGTTCAAGTGCATGAATACTGGTATGTTATTGGTCGTCACTGGGCTGTTTCAGGGATGATGCAGGTGGGGAATCTGATTTTCATAATATTTCATTCTTGCAAAATTGAACGGAGTCAGGTTCCACCGCTGTAAGTGGTTTTCATGCTAAACTTCTTTCTTCCCCAGTTAATTAAGTGCCGGCATGTAATAGAACACAAGGCAAGTTCACAACGGCTATGTAATTACAGAGAACTGGCTAATTGCTTCTCACGCGGAGGACGTGCTTTCAGCACGATGTGCAGCCAGGCAAACTAGTTACTTTGGGTATGTCTGCGCGGAACCTTGGGGATGTAAGATATCCGATAAGATATTCGATATTCGATAGGACATATTTTCCAGCTAACGGTGCCGGGGAGTGTGATGCAAATCTCTGCGAATATCGCATTGCCATTTGGACCACCGGACGATAAAGGGCAGGAGGCGAGCTACAGGCAACAGGCACAGAATCGGTAATCACACCGCCGGGGCGGACAATGAGCTTCAGAGGAAAGGTAGTTATGAAAATTTGCAGCGATCCGAGTTTAAACAGCACGTCCACTATGTAGTGAACATAATTTGAAACGACGAGAAAGATGGACTTTATATATTTTATATTTAACATTTTATTTTACATTTCATTATATTTGTTACAGTACTATTTTATTTACCACCCTGTCGCCCATACGAAATATATTTGTAAACTATACGTAGGATCCGGGATCATATTGGACATGCAACTTGTGAATGTACCACAGCTGGCAGCTCGTGGAGTTATTGCGTCCAGTTTCGATACATGCATGCATTTCCAAAATAAGCCAAATCGATTTCGACAGGTGAATACAATTTCGATCGATTCCGATTGTTAAATTATGATTTAAATCGAAATTGTAATTAAGATCGAAATCGATTTCGACAGTGCATTGTAGTTTGAGATGCACGAACCATGTGCAGTGCAGAATGCACCATTTGCTCTAATATTCTTTTATCTGCCTTTTTTGGTTCGATAGCAGGGATTGTTGCGGCAATTTTATTTCATGTTATACTTTAGTCTCTTTACTTTTGGTACCCGTTTGAGTACAATACACTATTGAGTATCATGTCACAGGGACAGGGGATGGAGAATTTCTGATCACTGATTATGAAATGGTGTAACTAAGGAAAAGGAAATGAAAAAAGCAAAGAAGATTTTTCCTTTGAAAATATATTTATGTATTTATGAACAGTACAGAATTCTGACTTCGTATATATTGCCTACGATTTCGGCGTGACCATATCGAAAAGCCATCTGTTCAAACCGAAATTGATTGCAGCGGTGCCGAAATTGTGCTTCTCTGAAAGACATTGTGTGCGAGTTTCGCACTTGAATGCATTTCGCCGAACATTCCAGACAGGTGGCGGTGCTCATCGCAATCATTTCCGTCCTGTAGCATTTCCACTCAGTATATGCCACACATAAGCGTTCAGCGCGTTATCTCCTTTTACACTCCTATTGGACCGACCGCCCGACACCGGCCCTGGAGAGCACATGTCACGTGGGATGACGTCACCTCGTGATCGGCGCGTGCCAACCGAATCCACGAGGTGGAGGATACGAAATGTAGCGACGAACCTCCTCCTAAGAATGAAGATGAAGATCGCTGTAAGATAAATATTGCGATCAAAGTTGGTACAAACTCGAATTGACTGAGCATATGCAATTATCAAAATCGTACCTTAAAACAATGCAGCGAAAATCAAGCTCGAGGTCTCAAAAGCGTGATGGTCTGGCCTGGTAGGGTCGCAACATTTACCTGGATGATTTCATGCATATGCTTGAGGCTTCATGTGTATTCCCTCGTGTTTTGCGCTCACTCGCAATTGTCTCAGGTGAGTAATTCAACTTTATGTCATTATTTAATATGATGTGACATAATTTGTCAAGCTACTTGCAACATTATACCAACGAACATACCTCAACGAAATAACTGAAGCTAATCGTGACAAAAAAGGTTTCGGTACACCTCTGCAGCTTCATTCTCTAATATACTTGTTACTGAGGTGGAATAAACCTTTTCCGATTCGGGAAATGGGGTTAAAAAGACGTCTTTCTTCATCAGCAACCGTCTAAAATATCTGATGAACGCATCAGATAACACACATGCAACGATATTTCACAGCCTGCTTGTTATGTTCAAGCAGCATGACCATTAGCACTTCTCAATTGACCAATCAACTGGCATCACACGTCAACACTGCCATTGGCATTTCCCAAGTGACTGGTCCAACTACATCACATGTCAACATAACCATTGGCATTTACCACGTGATCAATTCAAGGATATCACATGCCAACACGACCATTGGCATTTCCCAAGTGATCAATACAATGACATCGCATGACACGCGAAATGTTCGAAAAGAGTGCACAGCTCTGAACCTCTCCATGCTGTTGTGGTCGGAAGTAAAGTCTGAGCGAATCCATTGTCGTTTACCGTACCAGTATGGGGGGCAAATAGTGGTGTTCGATGAGGAGGACATGATACGTACCTTCAGACTCCAGTAGCGCAGCACTGTCGGTTGCAACCACAAGATAAGCGCAATCCCTCATGAGGGCAACATTCCCATTTTCCTGCTAAAATTCGTCAAGCGCCAGCACATTCGTCTGATTTGAGTTCCCCAATCATAGGGATCCCATGACATTGGCATGCGTCCGATCCCCTTCATACCACCCCGACCGCACTTCTCTCTTTCTAGTTGTAGGCAATCGGGCGTTTCATCAGGGCAATCAGCAATTGAAGATACATTGAGGAAGCTTCGGTGATACGGTGCACTCGAGCCTTTCGCTGGGGTGTCTTCAATGAAATATTAGAGAGCTTGCCCGATTAAGATACAACTTGGCTTTCCTAATGTGGTTTCGTTTTCCAATCACGGGACATGTAGACACATGAAAGGCATGTGTCTCCCCTTCCCCCGCACCGATCAGATAGAGGCTCTTTCTGATCGGTGCGGGGGAAGGGGAGACACATGACTTTCATGTCCTCGTTTGGATCTGCCATGCTCTATTGACAGCTGATGGCTGGCACTGACACCGCTACCACTACCACAGCGCAAAACGCATCGGCCTTGAACGGCAACGTGACCAAGACCACCACCAACCACTGTCAGTCGCGCAAGAAAGCCAGCACCGCCACGCCATCGCTGCGACTGCGACACAGCAACGCCGAGAAGTCGCTGTCCAACAAACGCCGCGTCATCCGCATGCTGTTCGTGGTAGTGCTCGAGTTCTTCGTGTGCTGGACGCCGATCTACATCATCAACACGGTCGGCCTGTTCAACTTCAGCGCCGTATACGCCGTCCTGGGCAGTCCCGGCATCAGCCTGTGCCTGCTGCTCTGCTACACGTCGTCCTGCTGCAATCCCATCACCTACTGCTTCATGAACTCAGGCTTCCGACAGGCGTTCTTGGGGGCGTTCGGGTGCCGGAAGACGCCTTCGCGCCACGACCCGCACCGCGCCACCACCAACGTGCCGCTGCGCTCTCTCTCGTGTCACGCGGCCGCGTCCAGCGAGCTGGCTCGCGCGCCCGCGCGGATCTAGTGGCCGGCTGTCGGCGGCGGACGCGCCCGCGGATGCTGTGCACACGAGCGGCGACGCGCCCGCGGATGCTGTACACACGAGCGGCGATGCGGCCGCGGATGCTGTACACACGAGCGGCGATGCGGCCGCGGATGCTGTACACACGAGCGGTGATGCGGCCGCAGATGCTGTACACACGAGCGGCGGACGCGCCCGCAGATGCTGTACACACGAGCGGCGGACGCGCCCGCAGATGCTGTACACACGAGCGGCGACGCGCCCGCGGATGCTGTACACACGAGCGGCGATGCGCCCGCGGATGCTGTACACACGAGCGGCGATGCGGCCGCGGATGCTGTACACACGAGCGGCGGACGCGCCCGCAGATGCTGTACACACGAGCGGCGATGCGGCCGCGGATGCTGTACACACGAGCGGCGATGCGGCCGCGGATGCTGTACACACGAGCGGCGATGCGGCCGCGGATGCTGTACACACGAGCGGCGATGCGGCCGCGGATGCTGTACACACGAGCGGCGATGCGGCCACGGATGCTGTACACACGAGCGGCGATGCGGCCGCTGTCGACTGTTACTGGCGGTGCTGGATCGCGGCGCTAGGCTGGGCGTGCACGGTCGGCGCAGTGCCACAGTAGACGCGCGCGCTCGTGCTGTAAGTGTCGGCTGTAAGTGTGTCTGCTGTGAGTGTCTGCGGCCGGCCCGGTGCCCCCGACCGACCACCCGACGCGCGGACCACTCCCGTCAGAGCGCCGAGCGCCGTGTGGCGACCTTCCCGTCTGCCCGCAGCGCCGGCCGCCGCCTTGACGCCCCCACCGCGTCTGTCTAAGGTGACAGCTACGTGGCGCGCGACTAAGCGAATAGATTTGCCGGCAGTGGTTCGCAACGCGGCGCGTATGTCGCGCCAATGAGCAATGCTTATGCCACGCACGGAAGCGGTGTTGGCAGGCGCTCGGTGGCGGCGGCACTATACCCACCCCTCCCCTTCCCCGATTCGTGCATCACTGTGCAGCTTCATCGTCGCTCCCTGTGCGTCACCTGACTGTAGTGTACACCAACCGTAGTGTCCCTGTAGTGTACCGCCGGCTGTTGTGTCTGCTTAGGACTGTAGAGTGCCGCCTGTTGGGGAGTGCCGCTGCGCCGGGAAAGCAGAGCGCCCGCTGTCCCTGATGCTGGGCGGAAGTCGACGTAATTTTCCGCGATGTGAGGATGGTCCTTGCTACGTGACTTTAGGTGGGCTTAACTCGGATACACGTTTTCAGATTACCGAATATTCGTGGCCCGTTGCTCCAATGGTCAGTCAAATGGTCGCCAACGAAAGCACCAACCAATCCAAACGAACACGAATGCTCATCTGGTAGGACAGCAACTGAACAGGTTCCAACTTCCTGCCCGATCATCAATCCGGATATTGGTGTTCTGTCCCGCTGCTCATCATTGTAGCTAGACGTTGTTTAGTGCTTGCTTAAAAACAAAAGATCTCATTGCATGCCATTTAGAATTGTGTGTGTAAGCATCAATTACGAGCCAATGTTTTGGTGTTGTCCTTATGTTGTGCCTCACGCCCGTAAGGACGTGATCGGATTACGAGCCAATGTTTTGGTGTCGTCCTTATGTTGTGCTTCACGCCCGTAACGACGTGATCGGATTACGAGCCAATGTTTTGGTGTTGTCCTTATGTTGTGCCTCACGCCCGTAAGGACGTGATCGGATTTGCTGAGGTGCTTTTCAACAGCTGTCTAACTACCCCCGTATCAATAAGCCATTCAATTCGGTCTCGAAGCAGCGCATCGGCGTCCAAGTTCAGGTTTTAATTAGGATGTTTTTTGTGCCATTTTACCTGAAAAGCGTCCTGGAGCCGACGCATTCACCGGCAGTGCAATTGGGCTGCATTACATCTGTCGGTTTTCCAGTCCTATGTGGGTGCATAGGTAACTCAACGAATGCGGTAGAAGTGCAAGTTGCACACCCGACATGTACTTCAGGGCGGGGCCACCCTTACGAGTGGCCCTGGAGTTCATTTGGACGCTGAATCTATATTTGATGTTCATTTGTAGACCCTTGTATCAGAAAACAATATTTTGGGCACTATTTTGGACGCTTCCAAAGCGAGACCAACACCTCAACCTTGTATGATCTATTATGTATGATCTATAGTTGACCTATGGGCTGAAATGGAGCAAGACGCTGATCGTTAGCATTCCAAGATACTGCGTAAATTATGCCGCACAATTCGAACGTGTTTCTATTATTGACTTTATACTTGGAAGGACTAAACGTGAGAATTCCAGATTTGTGAAACTCTGGAATTTTCACAAATCTGGAACAGCATTTAAACTGTTCACATTTACATTTAATGTGAAGGCTTTTCAGAACAGCATTTAAGCTGTTCTGGAAAGCCAAACAGTAATTCAACTTATTCACACAGGATATCACTAGCGAGATTGCACCACGTGCAGGACGCTGATTTCGCTTCGCTCTCCGCTTCACTCAAACTATATGGGGTGCACTGGGGAAGGTGACACTATTCCGTGCAAAGGCACGGGTTGAAATGCCATCGCGTGGGCTGGCTTTTTTGAAGTGTAAAATAACCAAAAAAAAACGGTTTAAAACATCTTCCAATTTTAGCATGGTCCGGTCAGCAGCCGAACAGTCACGGGAAAAATACCATTTTCGTGGTGGTACATGGAAAGGTTGAATTCAAATAACCACTCACCACTCCTGGCTGCTTTTGAGGCAAAAGGCTACGCACAAGAGCGCCATATCACCCATCTTTTCGATACAACTACAGCGGTGCCTCGCATCAATGGTTCGTAATACCCCGGTTGAGTCATGTTTACTTTCCTGGAATATTCTGCATTTTGGCCTCTAGCTTCAGCTCTTTGAATACTGAAGCTTCGAATCTGAAGCTGAAACACTCCGAACGTTTCAGGTCACATCTCAGTGACCTGATCTGACATTGACGTGAAACGTGGAACGCTTAGTAGGGATAATTTTCTACAACACCGCTTTACATTTTGCTCCAAAATATTGCTTAGCAACAACGCTGTGTGAGAACCAACATACATATAATTTAAATCTTCATTTGAACTCGGGAACACGAGATCGCATGCTTTCTTTGCTTCTGTGATGACTTGTCTATGTAGGTACTGACGTTTCACTTTTGACTGACTTTCATGGTTTCTTTATGTAAAATGTTTCAATGTACATCTCAAAAAGGACATTGAGACCCGGTTGCAACCTCGTTTTGATCCGCCCAAGCTTCGGTATCTTAAAAGACCGAAACTGAACTTTTAAAGTAAATGGCGCCCCTCAATTGGCGGAAGGCATGCTGAGGTTCAAGGCGATAGCATGAACGGTTCACGAGTTACCTCAGATAACTATCAAAATCAAAATGGAGAAATTCCCTCCCCGTACCCACACTGTGGGTAGGTGTTCCACAAAATTCAGTGGCAAACAAAACTTCATGCACAAGAGTAAACGTTCGGCTGTCAGTGCTTGATGAAGCTAAATATAGACCACTTACGAGCACAGAGGAGTCGGAGGATGAAGCAAAGCATTTCAGACAAATGGAGCAAAATGTCTAGCACTTTGCCTTAATGGAGTGCTAAGCTGCATACAATTGGAAACAGTAATGTGAAGTAATCAATTTCAGTTTGCCAGGGAACAGTCGTGTGCTAAGTTATCACTGAGCGAATTTGTGTTCATATCCTCAACAGTTCTTTTGCGATATTCTGGCTGCACCTAATATCATGCATGAATGGGACAACCTGGACGAAGAATCACTGATCATGGGAGCCTCAAACGTGAAAGAAAGATTCGTCATGTGTTATGATGTGTGTCATATTGCTGGTCGATGTAATAGGTGGTAATTCTGCATTACTGTTTTCTTTATGTTAGAAAGACATTTGGGTTTGTCCACACAGACTCCCGATAGTGAATCTGTGTATTGCTGATAGCGACATTCAATGTTGTATTCTTGTGTTGTGTATTTTACTAGAGATAGCGCACGCCCAGTCCACCACCCAAGGCACAATGCCTTCCTGACTGGAGGAATCCTATCACTGGAATCGTGACTAGCTGGCGAAAAGGCAATTAATCAATGAATAAGATGAGCAGCATGAGTGCTAAGCATCTGCCACGTGCATTTGCGTAATACGTAGCAGGTAAGTTGAACAGATAGCACCATTCAACATGACTGTCCAAGCGAGGTAGCAACACACATGCAGCATGCATCCGATTATTATTATTACAAATTTCGAAGGAAGTCTGCCAAAGCAAACTTGCTGGGACTTCGTAGCCTTTCATGTCTTCACTCTGCTCGCATGGACACTGTCAGGAGGCGGAGAGAGTTCAGTCAACATGATACCTTTTCGCCGTGCGGTGTCATCATGGTGACCGACCCACTGCACTCTGTCCCCTGCGTACAGAGCGATGCGCTTCGGTAGTCATCCCCCCATACACATGGGGAGACATGCGGGGAAGCCTACTGAAGGGGATTGCGGATCTGTTGTGCCGTCAACAGTGCACCGACGGGTCACTGTCACCCTGTCAACAGTGCACCGACGGGTCACTGTCATCCTGTGATCAATACACCGACGGGTCACTGTCATCCTGTGATCAGTGCACCGACGCGTCACTGTCATCCTGTCGACAGTGCATCGACGGGTCACTGTCATCCTGTCAGCAGTGAAACGACGGGTCACTGTCATCCTGTTAACAGTGCACCGACGCTGGTCACTGTTATCCTGTCAGCAGTGAACCGACGGATCACTGTCATCCTGTAAACAGTGCACCGACGGGTCACTGTCATCCTGTGATCAGTGCACCCACGGGTCACTGTCATCCTGTCAACAGTGCACCGACGGGTCACTGTCATCCTGTGATCAGTGCACCCACGGGTCACTGTCATCCTGTCAACAGTGCGTCAACGGGTCACTGTTATCCTGTCAACAGTACACAGATGGACGCCGATCCACTGAGATGCCAGAACAATGTGGCCACGCACTTAGACCCGAATAATGTGGCCAGGTACTTAGAAACACCGTCTGCCGTTCCCTTGCACCCGTCCGGCTCGTTTGCTGTTGTGTCGGCGCGTACTCACCATCCAGGGGCGGAGGCGCGCCCTGCCGCGCTTGTGGCTCCAGGCCCTCGGTGACCTTCGGTAGTGCGCCACGCCGCGCTGGATGGCCACTGACGCCGCCATTGTCTGGACATGAACGCTAGTCGTGCTCTTCGCTCCCTGCTAGTCTCGCCGCTTTCTATACGTACCTGCTGCGGAGACTGCAAGCACCTGAATGTAACGAAATCCCAATATACTGCACATTTGCCACTGCTCTTTGCAATTGTGTCTACGCTTGGAGTCGATCGTCGATGAAGAATGTATGCACATACAAGCTGATGTGAAGCGAAAACTGAATCAGCAGCCTGTCATTTGATTACTTTGTCGGTTTATTTATCATATATTACTATTACGTAACGCACGCGGTGTTATCGTGTCAGTATGCTATTTTAACCTGTACTGGAAAGTGACACCACCAGTGAGGGCTCCAAACATCCACATGCGTGGTCTCCATATACAAGGATTACACACAATTAACAACATTGGCTGACACTAACGGGCCCATTCGCACAGTGAATGGGCGCCGAAGGAGCCACAACTATCTATATTGTGAACTATCGTATGCATGCCATGGACCGTCACATCGCGTGAAGCCATGGGCAGTCATTATGGCGTGAAATGATCAACACCAAATGGATAGCGTGATCTTCAGACTGGTTGTCGTGAGCCGAACTGCCCCACACATGGGCTTAAAGTGGCACAAACTGCAGCGGCGATGTAGTCGTCAACACAGAACTTTAGAGAACTCATAGCATAAGTACATATAATGATCCATCATAGGAATAAGTGATTTCCCAGGACGATAAGCTGCTTTTGGGCCAAATGACCAATACTGAGGATTTTCGTTGCGTAGTTATGGAGTCACACAGTCATTGAGACACTCAATCAAGAAATCGATGATTTATGAAAATAATCTGCCGAAACCTGGCTGCATGGAAGCGAGCTCGGAGTTGGGTACTTACGAGACTTATTGCCTACTGTCTGAAGGCGTTAATTCGCAATGCATGCATATGCTTAGTTACAAGTGGTAGTTGCAGGATTTTAAAACGGATATGCACCGGCTGGGACTGGGACTAGAACTGGGACTGGGACTGGGACTGGGACTGGGACTGGGACTGGGACCGGGACTGGGACTGGGACTGGGACTGGGACTGGGACTGGGACCGGGACCGGGACCGGGACCGGGACCGGGACTGGGACTGGGACTGGGACTGGGACTGGGACTGGGACTGGGGCTGGGACTGGGGCTGGGACTGGGACTGGGACTGGGACTGGGACTGGGACTGGGACTGGGACTGGGACTGGGACTGGGACTGGGACTGGGACTGGGACTGGGACTGGGACTGGGACTGGGACTGGGACTGGGACTGGGACTGGGACTGGGACTGGGACTGGGACTGGGACTGGGACTGGGACTGGGACTGGGACTGGGACTGGGACTGGGACTGGGACTGGGACTGGGACTGGGACTGGGACTGGGACTGGGACTGGGACTGGGACTGGGACTGGGACTGGGACTGGGACTGGGACTGGGACTGGGACTGGGACTGGGACTGGGACTGGGACTGGGACTGGGACTGGGACTGGGACTGGGACTGGGACTGGGACTGGGACTGGGACTGGGACTGGGACTGGGACTGGGACTGGGACTGGGACTGGGACTGGGACTGGGACTGGGACTGGGACTGGGACTGGGACTGGGACTGGGACTGGCACCGGGACTGGGAGATGCGTTGCCACACGCATGCTATTATCAGCTCCCTCCATGACACTTGCAGGTAGAAGTTTCCTCAAGCATTCCGATTCTCTGACGCACAGCTAATTGGGTCGTGTCGAAACCTGTCGCAAACATCCCATTATGTCTTGTTCAAAGGTAAGGAAGTAGACTCATACAGAAACATGAAGCTTGATTTATCGTGACAATACGTATTGTACATTTTTACTTACTGCTATTGTTTTTGAACCGATACCATGTAAGGTGAATTGGAATTCTACATCCTGACCTTTCACGATCTTTGATGGGTGAAGGACATTCCGGGATGCATAAAGGGACATTCAGAAGGGGAAATAACTGTCGAACCCAATCGATTGAGGTACCCCTTATTGCGGTGACAGATCGTGACAGTAGTTGATTCAGGAACCATTTGTAGCAGTGACAGACCATGACAGTATTCGATTGAGGTACCACTTGTAGCGGTCACAGACCATGACAGCAATATATTCATCTCAAAATGTCTTAGTGCCATGTCCATACACCACCGACGGATTACTTCCGTCCAAATGAATGTCCTTGTGGGTGTTTCGTACTACCACGGTTCTCGTTTTCTCGTACGCGATACGATATCAGTTTGCGCTTTATTTGACGCAATTTTCATATCTAGCTAGATCACATTGTTGGTCGTGAATCACAAAGTATCATTGGTGTAAAAACTTCTCGCCAGACAGGTGGATCTCGCCGCCCCGTGATTCGCGTGGCCCTCCTCGACATAATTAGATGAGTGAAAGCCGCAGCTCTGATCTGAAGACAAAACCGTGTTCATGTGCCCTGTAACGCTCTCCTGTCACTTGCAAGTGGCATTACATTATGCAGCTGATTTGTTTTTAGGATGCTCAGAATTATCTTTGAGTCGAACTTCTCAAGAAGTTGTTGGGCGTACTCAGCAGTAGCTGGTAAACTCCATACACTTTTAGGAATAGGCAGGGCAGCTCGTCCATAGGGTCCCTTGTTATGATCCGTAATTTTGGAGGAGGAGGCAAGCGAAGACTGGATGAGCTCCACCTCCGCCAAATCCAGCGAGATTCGGAGGCCTAATAGGAAAGGGTAAGGTGGTGCATTTATTTTATACCAGGAATTTCTTATGAAATGGAACATTCATGATGCAGGAAACTACTGCTATTAGATCCTTAATCGTTCCGAAAGTGGCCAGTCTTACTATCCATTTGCTGCATGACGACATTCTGAAAAGACATTCTACGAAACAGCACGGGGAAGGTTTGAGCTTCGAAGGTTTAATATGATTGATGATACCATTCAATTCACTCACCGACATTGCTACTGAACATGTATGTGTCATAGCTTTGATGGGCGCGGATGATCAACTCTGGTCGAAGCGCCCTAAAGCCAAAATAACTAACTAACTGTCATAGCTTTGAAAGCAAACTGAAGCAGCTATTAATAGTCATAAAATGTCGAACATGACAACAGAAACATTGCAGCATACGAGAACCAATGCCACCTTCCATGTTTTCGCCTAACGTGCAGTCATGTCACATGCACACCTTGCAGGGTACAAATTTGTGAAAATATGAGTGAAATATGTGCGGTCGTAAATACATACACGTGGGTCGGTGGAATGCTGCACGGGGTGCATCTATTTATGCTATAAACGCTAGATGGCACTAGTACAAGTACGCCTGCTGAATGCTGCACCGGTAGACACCTATTTACACCATAATCGCTAGATGGCACTGGTACAAGTGCGCCTGTTGAATGCTGCACCGGGGCGCATCTAATTACTATTGTCGCCAGATGGTACATATCAGTGCAAGAGCGCCTGGTGAATGCTGCACCGGGGTGCACCTATTTATGCTATATACGCAAGATGACAATAGTACAAGTTCGCCTGTTGAATGCTGCACCGGAGCGTATATATTTAGACTGTAATCGCTAGATGGCACTGGTACAACTGCGCCTGTTGAATACTGCACCGGGGGGCACCTAGTTAACTATTGTCGCCAGATGGCACCAGTGCATGTGCTCCTGGTGAACGTTGCACAGGATTATTTATGCCTATCAAGTGCACACCAACCCCCCAGAATGTTGGTGTGTTCAAAATCCATCCAGACCATTACGCTCCTAATCGGGTTTGAACCGAGTCAACCCAACGTTGGCCAATCTACACTAAACTAACCTAACGTAACCTAGCCTAACCTAACCAAATCTAACATAGCATAACCCATCCTAATCTAACGTAACGTGTCCTAATTTGATCTGACCTACATTGCCCTTTTCCAACTTCATTCCCATTCTGCTTATAACAGATTTGTAATTCCAGGTATATAGCGTACGTTATATTCACCTATAAGATCCTTATCACGGTAGCTTAGCTGCGTGGCAGCACGTGGGCATGAATAATGTTCAACCGATGGAGTTGGCTCCAGCAAACCCACCGAACCATCGATGCAGTGAGCCGGCTGAGAAGGCCGACAATGACGTTTGGTAATGTTTCAGAGCACCCTTGGTTGTAGGAAAAGTATTTTCGATGGGGAAAATACAAAGGTATCGTGAGAGTCACAACAGTGCCATACATGATCATTCACTGTGATGTGAGCCGAGCTGGGCGCCAATATATGGCGGTCGCGTTTTTCGTCGAAAAAAACAGCCCCCATGCAGCCCCCATGATAAACAGAATAGGGGATGTCGAGCGAATATTAAGTGGATAGCACGCGCTACGCTTCTCCCACCTCCACACATTGTGCATGCTCGGATAGCCAGGTGACGGGCTACCCGCTCACTAAATTTGACAGCTTTGGTACGCGCTGCTCTCAGAATGGAGATGCCCCACTGAAAACAGATACATTCACCTGACGATCGCACAGAACAGCGCATCCGACCGCCGACCACAAATGCAAGTAGTTCCCTATGGGGTGCGTGTTGTCACAATGTTTCATATTCGTGCGACTTGTGGTATATGTTGTGGCCCTGGCTAACTGATGTCGACATGACCCCAGTTGACGGCACATGACACGTGCACACGTGACTCGCTTGACCCGAAACCTACCACCTACATGTAGGCTCATCATCGAAAAGATTGTTGTTACTTGTAACACAAGTTGTGAACTTGCATGCAAAGTGCATTGCAAACCAAGCACGGAGATTATGGAACCGAACATTATATTCCAAATACGTTATATCCTATATACCTCACTTAATCAGTTTACTAGTTACATAGTACTGAGCATTTACAAAATCTGCCACCCATAACCTGGTGCATAGGAGTGCTCTCTCTCTCTCTCTCTCTCTCTCTCTCTCTCTCTCTCTCTCTCTCTCTCTCTCTCTCTCTCTCTCTCTCTCTCTCTCTCTCTCTCTCTCTCTCTCTCTCTCTCTCTCTCTCTCTCTCTCTCTCTCTCTCTCTCTCTCTCTCTCTCTCTCTCTCTCTCTCTCTCTCTCTCTCTCTCTCTCTCTCTCTCTCTCTCTCTCTCTCTCTCTCTCTCTCTCTCTCTCTCTCTCTCTCTCTCTCTCTCTCTCTCTCTCTCTCTCTCTCTCTCTCTCTCTCTCTCTCTCTCTCTCTCTCTCTCTCTCTCTCTCTCTCTCTCTCTTTACCCATGACCAGGTGACTAGGAGTGCTCTCTCCTCTTACCCATGACCAGGTTACTAGGAGTGCTCTCCCCTCTTACCCATGATCAGGTGACTAGGAGTGTTCTCTCCCCTTACCTATGCACAGGTAACTAGGGTGCTCTCTCCTCTTACCTATTACCAGGTGATTAGGAGTGCTCTCTCCTCTTACTCATGACTAGGTGACTAGGAGTGCTCTCTCCTCTCACCCATGACCAAGTGACTAGGAGTCTCCTCTCCCCTTGCCTATGCCCAGGTGGCTAGGATGCTCTCTCCTCTTTCCCATGACCAGGTGACTAGGAGTGCTCTCTTCTCTCCTCTTACCCATGGTCAGTTGACTTGGGGTGCTCTCTCCTCTTACCGAACGACTGCAAAAACTTTATCTAAACACAACAAGCAATGCTGTTGCACTCCCAGCTAAGATTTGGAAACGAAATAAACATAAGGAAAAACATTCAATATTAGAGCTAATGCAACAATGTAGAATGCCGAAAGTATTCATTTGACTCGTTACTGGTCAAGGGCGAACATTTGACTGGTCAGCAACACGAGCGCCAGGCATCGGATGAAGCATAATTGAATGCATACATTCATTCATTCATTCATTTAATGCATACATTCAGAAAAACTACGCAATCCAAGGCTTTGTTGAAAAATACCGTGTACCAGAAAAGCAGTGTATGTCACTACGCTTTATTTCAGGTATGTTTCACCCTGATTCACTCGATTTCTGACTTGTCATTTTGATGCTGAAGATGAACGCAGTCATTATTACATGTTCCAGCGGTGAACATATGACTAGATTTCTGGCATTTCATTGCCCTGTTAAAACCATGACATGGGGTAATCATGCAGTTCATTATCTGTCGACTGATGCAAAATTTCACCATCCTACCCCGATTTTTGGACCGTCACCTTACCGCTGAAGATGAAAACAGTCATTATCCCAAATTTTGCGGTGGACATCTGACCAGTTTTCGACCGTTGCATTTCGTTGCTAAAAAGCATTACATTAGGCGATAGTGCAATTAATTTTCCGTCGACTGACGTAAATTTCACCAATGGCCTCAAATAATAAACCGATTGTAATCATACACGTCTTGATATTTCCCAAGGACAGCAGTTTTCACTTCTTTCCACCCCAATGACCGGAGATACATGGTGCTTGAAGCGTAGTGTGACCATGGATAAATTCCAACAGAAAGAAGCCTACAGCTGAAGTAACAAATATTACTAGCTGGTTGATAACAATATAGTAGTGGTCATTGTCGATCTATTATTCACGCATTTCACTTCGGTTCATGCCGTAAATCAGTCCAGGTAAGCACGAACTTGTCAGATGAACTGCAGTAAGAGTCATGGTTAAGTGGTCATCCAATGTCCATGAACATATCTGTGCTGAAGATGGTGAAGGAGCCTTGTCGAAGGGAGGTTGGTACTAAGTGATTCAGTCGAGAGGTGCGTGACAGAATGAGGCTAGCCGATAAAACTTTAAATTTGCACCATAGACAACAAATGAAGTTTGGCAATATCGTGCACTTCTACAATTTCATACTTGTTAATGATTGCGTTTCCGATGTAAAGACTCTTCGATGTCACGCCTCATTCTTCTTTTAACATCGATAGTTTTGGTATTTCATTGCCATAATTTGCGCTCGGAGAAAACACCATTAAAGTATCTATGGGATAATTGATGCAATATATAATGACGCATTATTTAGTAGGTGCCTACGTTTTATCAATGGTGCATTCTATTGTCAATATCATTCCTATATTCCCACTTATTTGGTTTGAAACTCTGATGACATGGGGTGCACATGTCATATTGTCATCTACGAATACACCGAGATACTTAATTGGATTTTGTTGCAAACTATTGAGCCCGTTAAATTAAATCTGAATATCCAAACACCTGCCTCATGATTATTTGTCGCTGGCCTGTAGCTTTATATTTATTTAACCCTATTGTGCCATACATGCACAGTAAGTCGATTGCTAAAGGGGACAAGTTACATGTCCTCCTCCCTCAGAAAACTGGATAACCAATGGACCAACTGTAAATAAATATTCATTTCAAAAGCTTGTATCGTTAACTATATCCTTGCACAAACAAAACATTGACAGTTCGAAAAAAGGCGGATTCGGGAGGCAAAGAAGAGGGAAATAATGACGATACTTGTTTGGTTATTAATCTTAGACTTAGTCTCGTCTTTCGGTCCGATTACTGTAAATCGACACCAAATTCATAGTGGTTTCAATGGTGGGTTAATGAGGGTCAAATGAAAAGCAACATATTCGTCGTATCCGGGGTAAATGCGATTGGGGGAGACACCTTTGACCAGCAAAAAGCCATTTGGCAACTAACTGAACTTGTCTTCGTATACCAGGAGTAGTTTGGTAATATTGTACCGAACGTTGCTCTACACGTGAAAAATCCATGCCATAGACGACGCCAGGGGCACAAATATGGGGGAAGCCACTTTGTTGTATGTCTAATTCCAGCTTGCATTGTCTTTTAATTACATTCTCGTACATATATTTTTTCTGGCTACACTACTGCTTTGAAAGACATATTACATGGTTTATAAAAATAATACAAGTTTTCTGGAATAACCCTTTGTAAAAGATTTAATTGAGCTTTCGGGGCTCTTTGCGGCTCCGTCGTCAAATGGTATATCAAAAGGGAAGGCAATTATCTTGATGAACACCGCATTAATAGTGCTTTCAATGGCGGGCTATTGAAGGTCAAATTACAAAAAAATCATCGTCGTATCCAGGGTAAACTAAATTATGGGAGATATACTTGGCCAGCAAAAAAAGAAACGTCGCTTTACGATGAACTCAATTTGCAACTCAACTCAACTGAATTCGTTGTTTTGCAATGAACTCTCTGAAATGGTATACTAAAAGAGAAGACAAGATAATGTTTTTCTCTTGTAATATAGCATCTGACGACGAAGTGGCTAAGAATCCAGAAAGCCCATGAAAGTTCTTACAAAGGATCATCCCAGATAGCTTCCAGTATATGTACACTGCAGCTGATTACATGACGGCTCTAGTACATTTTCATTTGGCAACACAGTTGCACCAATTGTTGGGCAATTATCTCGCTGGCTGCTTGATACAAATAAGTTGATGATCTCATTTCTGAAGGAAGCAGAAGTGAATGCAAAATGTTTTGGGGGAATGTTTGTCCCTGAATACTGCTGGTCAAAAATGTACACAAGAATACCAAGCAGTTACAAGTGTTTCTCTAGTCGTATCCATTCCAGGATTGCCGATTTTCAAAGCCATGCTCTTGCGATCGTCGGTGTCGGAGTGGGATATACTACCATGAAATATACAGCAATGAAGAAGAATACCATTCACGTCACACTCAAAGACATACCTGTCCATCACCGAGATCCCCGGCGCCTTGGAAGCTGTACTTGCTGTCTTGTGGGACGCTTGATTGATGGAGTAATTATTTTTCCCACCCTTCAGTGAAGTGTGCTAAGGTCGTTCAAGTTTTAAAGTTCGAATTTATTGCCGCATTTTTGGCAGTAAGTAGGCCTTTAATGTTCGAGCATTGAGCCATCCCCTGATGTGGGGGACGTTTTGGCCGACGGTGGAGTGACATTTACGGTACTTAGGAGTAATGGAATACAACCCATCATAAACACCTGCAGACTTCACCATTGGTGTGGATTCCATCACAACGTCGGAACAATGTCAGCACACGACTGGTCACTCCAGACCCTACCATTCAGACATCTCGATTGGAACAACGGTTCACAGCCTCCACGGAATGCCCATCAGAATACAGACAGCCAAGTTACCATGTGTGTTTATCAAGTTTTACGGCGAATGTTGCGGTTCGGTGCGCATGCTGATACTATAGACAGTATATACTCCAACATGTTCTCTGTGCCGTTGTGCTTTGCGGCCAGTGTAGCCAATGAAAAGCACTGCAGTTGAATAGGTATTTACATATGTATGCACACAATGACCTCGATCTCAATTCCGAGAGATCGCGTTCGACAGCGAAGTCCGGCTGTGGAGTTCATCACTCTAGACACGTAAGGCGAGATAGAGACGAGGCGAATGATGCACCCGGGCACCCACGACCTGCAGAGTCAAATATGGATGATGTGAATAGTGCACCCGAGTACCCGCGACCTGCAGAGTCAGATGTAGACGAGGTGAGTAATGCACCCGGACACCCGCGACCCGCAAAGTTAGACATAGACGAGGTGAATAATGTACCCGAGCACCTGCCACTCGCAGAGTTAGATATATACGAAATGTATAATGCACTCGACAACCATCCATGATAAACACTCGCAAAATGCAAGGCGATATATAGACGACGCGAATAATGAACATGGGAACCCTCCGTGATTCGATTTGGGGCATGAGTTTCGTTACTCATGGCGATGTTTTTTTTTCCACTTTTGAGTCAAAGCAAATGAAGCCATGATCTAACAGCTGAATGCAGTCAAAGGCAAGAATTTCTAAATCAAAAGAGTATGGCAAGAAATTTGCATCCTTGATGAAACTGATTAGCACAATCGACGTGAAAGAAATATATTATTTAGGTCATGTATGTCGCACTCTTACTGTTTTACTTTAATTGCCAGAGAATTTGCTTGAAGTTTCCTACTACATTCGAGAAACGTGGCCGAGGAGGGGTAAGCATGGCAATCATTCGCCGTTACGAGTCATGTAATTTTAGGAGGTACATATTTCAAGGAATAACATTTCATGAGTCCGTTCCTGAGAGACAATGAATGTGAATTATGGAGCAGATGCAACAGGTTAGGTGACATGCCTCCTACTGAGGTATGTGTCATGGAAAGGTGACATGCCTCCTACTGAGGGATGTGTCATGGAAAGGTGACATGCCTCCTACTGAGGTATGTGTCATGGAAAGGTGACATGCCTCCTACTGAGGGATGTGTCATGGAAAGGTGACATGCCTCCTACTGAGGGATATGTCATGGAAAGGTGACATGCCTCCTACTGAGGGATGTGTCATGGAAAGGTGACATGCCTCCTACTGAGGGATGTGTCATGGAAAGGTGACATGCCTCCTACTGACGGATGTGTCATGGAAAGGTGACATGCCTCCTACTGAGGGATGTGTCATGGAAAGGTGACATGCCTCCTACTGACTGAGGGATGTGTCATGGAAAGGTGACATGCCTCCTACTGAGGGATGTGTCATGGAAAGGTGACATGCCTCCTACTGAGGGATGTGTCATGGAAAGGTGACATGCCTCCTACTGAGGGATGTGTCATGGAAAGGTGACATGCCTCCTACTGAGGTATGTGTCATGGAAAGGTGACATGCCTCCTACTGAGGTATGTGTCATGGAAAGGTGACATGCCTCCTACTGAGGGATGTGTCATGGAAAGGTGACATGCCTCCTACTGAGGGATGTGTCATGGAAAGGTGACATGCCTCCTACTGAGGGATATGTCATGGAAAGGTGACATGCCTCCTACTGAGGTATGTGTCATGGAAAGGTGACATGCCTCCTACTGAGCGATGTGTCATGGAAAGGTGACATGCCTCCTACTGAGGTATGTGTCATGGAAAGGTGACATGCCTCCTACTGAGGTATGTGTCATGGAAAGGTGACATGCCTCCTACTGAGCGATGTGTCATGGAAAGGTGACATGCCTCCTACTGAGGTATGTGTCATGGAAAGGTGACATGCCTCCTACTGAGGTATGTGTCATGGAAAGGTGACATGCCTCCTACTGAGGGATGTGTCATGGAAAGGTGACATGCCTCCTACTGAGGGATATGTCATGGAAAGGTGACATGCCTCCTACTGAGGTATGTGTCATGGAAAGGTGACATGCCTCCTACTGAGGGATGTGTCATGGAAAGGTGACATGCCTCCTACTGAGGTATGTGTCATGGAAAGGTGACATGCCTCCTACTGAGGTATGTGTCATGGAAAGGTGACATGCCTCCTACTGAGGTATGTGTCATGGAAAGGTGACATGCCTCCTACTGAGGGATGTGTCATGGAAAGGTGACATGCCTCCTACTGAGGGATGTGTCATGGAAAGGTGACATGCCTCCTACTGAGGGATGTGTCATGGAAAGGTGACATGCCTCCTACTGAGGGATGTGTCATGGAAAGGTGACATGCCTCCTACTGAGGGATGTGTCATGGAAAGGTGACATGCCTCCTACTGAGGGATGTGTCATGGAAAGGTGACATGCCTCCTACTGAGGGATGTGTCATGGAAAGGTGACATGCCTCCTACTGAGGTATGTGTCATGGAAAGGTGACATGCCTCCTACTGAGGGATGTGTCATGGAAAGGTGACATGCCTCCTACTGAGGGATGTGTCATGGAAAGGTGACATGCCTCCTACTGAGGGATATGTCATGGAAAGGTGACATGCCTCCTACTGAGGTATGTGTCATGGAAAGGTGACATGCCTCCTACTGAGGGATGTGTCATGGAAAGGTGACATGCCTCCTACTGAGGTATGTGTCATGGAAAGGTGACATGCCTCCTACTGAGGGATATGTCATGGAAAGGTGACATGCCTCCTACTGAGGGATGTGTCATGGAAAGGTGACATGCCTCCTACTGAGGGATGTGTCATGGAAAGGTGACATGCCTCCTACTGAGGGATATGTCATGGAAAGGTGACATGCCTCCTACTGAGGGATGTGTCATGGAAAGGTGACATGCCTCCTACTGAGGGATATGTCATGGAAAGGTGACATGCCTCCTACTGAGGGATGTGTCATGGAAAGGTGACATGCCTCCTACTGAGGGATATGTCATGGAAAGGTGACATGCCTCCTACTGAGGGATGTGTCATGGAAAGGTGACATGCCTCCTACTGAGGTATGTGTCATGGAAAGGTGACATGCCTCCTACTGAGGATGTGTCATGGAAAGGTGACATGCCTCCTACTGAGGTATGTGTCATGGAAAGGTGACATGCCTCCTACTGAGGTTGTCATGGAAAGGTGACATGCCTCCTACTGAGGTATGTGTCATGGAAAGGTGACATGCCTCCTACTGAGGTATGTGTCATGGAAAGGTGACATGCCTCCTACTGAGGTATGTGTCATGGAAAGGTGACATGCCTCCTACTGAGGTATGTGTCATGGAAAGGTGACATGCCTCCTACTGAGGTATGTGTCATGGAAAGGTGACATGCCTCCTACTGAGGTATGTGTCATGGAAAGGTGACATGCCTCCTACTGAGGGATGTGTCATGGAAAGGTGACATGCCTCCTACTGAGGGATGTGTCATGGAAAGGTGACATGCCTCCTACTGAGGGATGTGTCATGGAAAGGTGACATGCCTCCTACTGAGGGATGTGTCATGGAAAGGTGACATGCCTCCTACTGAGGGATGTGTCATGGAAAGGTGACATGCCTCCTACTGAGGGATGTGTCATGGAAAGGTGACATGCCTCCTACTGAGGGATGTGTCATGGAAAGGTGACATGCCTCCTACTGAGGGATGTGTCATGGAAAGGTGACATGCCTCCTACTGAGGGATGTGTCATGGAAAGGTGACATGCCTCCTACTGAGGGATGTGTCATGGAAAGGTGACATGCCTCCTACTGAGGGATGTGTCATGGAAAGGTGACATGCCTCCTACTGAGGGATGTGTCATGGAAAGGTGACATGCCTCCTACTGAGGGATGTGTCATGGAAAGGTGACATGCCTCCTACTGAGGGATGTGTCATGGAAAGGTGACATGCCTCCTACTGAGGTATGTGTCATGGAAAGGTGACATGCCTCCTACTGAGGGATGTGTCATGGAAAGGTGACATGCCTCCTACTGAGGGATGTGTCATGGAAAGGTGACATGCCTCCTACTGAGGTATGTGTCATGGAAAGGTGACATGCCTCCTACTGAGGGATGTGTCATGGAAAGGTGACATGCCTCCTACTGAGGTATGTGTCATGGAAAGGTGACATGCCTCCCACTGAGCGATGTGTCATGGAAAGGTGACATGCCTCCTACTGAGGTATGTGTCATGGAAAGGTGACATGCCTCCTACTGAGCGATGTGTCATGGAAAGGTGACATGCCTCCTACTGAGGTATGTGTCATGGAAAGGTGACATGCCTCCTACTGAGGGATGTGTCATGGAAAGGTGACATGCCTCCTACTGAGGTATGTGTCATGGAAAGGTGACATGCCTCCTACTGAGGTATGTGTCATGGAAAGGTGACATGCCTCCTACTGAGGGATGTGTCATGGAAAGGTGACATGCCTCCTACTGAGGTATGTGTCATGGAAAGGTGACATGCCTCCTACTGAGGTATGTGTCATGGAAAGGTGACATGCCTCCTACTGAGGTATGTGTCATGGAAAGGTGACATGCCTCCTACTGAGGTATGTGTCATGGAAAGGTGACATGCCTCCTACTGAGCGATGTGTCATGGAAAGGTGACATGCCTCCTACTGAGCGATGTGTCATGGAAAGGTGACATGCCTCCTACTGAGGGATGTGTCATGGAAAGGTGACATGCCTCCTACTGAGGTATGTGTCATGGAAAGGTGACATGCCTCCTACTGAGGTATGTGTCATGGAAAGGTGACATGCCTCCTACTGAGGGATGTGTCATGGAAAGGTGACATGCCTCCTACTGAGGTATGTGTCATGGAAAGGTGACATGCCTCCTACTGAGGGATGTGTCATGGAAAGGTGACATGCCTCCTACTGAGGGATGTGTCATGGAAAGGTGACATGCCTCCTACTGAGGGATGTGTCATGGAAAGGTGACATGCCTCCTACTGAGCGGATGTGTCATGGAAAGGTGACATGCCTCCTACTGAGGGATGTGTCATGGAAAGGTGACATGCCTCCTACTGAGGGATGTGTCATGGAAAGGTGACATGCCTCCTACTGAGGTATGTGTCATGGAAAGGTGACATGCCTCCTACTGAGGTATGTGTCATGGAAAGGTGACATGCCTCCTACTGAGGGATGTGTCATGGAAAGGTGACATGCCTCCTACTGAGGGATGTGTCATGGAAAGGTGACATGCCTCCTACTGAGGGATGTGTCATGGAAAGGTGACATGCCTCCTACTGAGGTATGTGTCATGGAAAGGTGACATGCCTCCTACTGAGGGATGTGTCATGGAAATAGCGCGACCAGTGGCCAAATGACACTGGCCAGTGGTAAGTGGATGAAATCGGTAGCATATATGAACTTCACTAGTGACCCACGAGAAGGGACAGCGATGCTTGACCAGTTATAGTACAACCACCAGTACGACCCTTGAATTCGATCTAGACTTGGCGAAAAACAACGAATGAGCAGAACAATGAAAAATGCAAGCCGCCAGTGAAGCAATGCAAGAAGGCAGCTTTGGCAGGATAGGAGTTCCTACCGTAGCCGTCCAATTACCCAACTCCGGAGCGACTTCTCACATCCACAGCGTCCCACACTAGAGCATGGTTAGGCGGTTGGTTAGGCGGTTACTGGTTAGGCGGATGATGAGATGGCTGCGCACCAGGAAGAAAAATACGTGTTGAAGTTAGATAATTCTTACAAGACACGAAATGTGAATATTCCACAAATAAGCTGAATCACTTGTCTGGCAGCAGGCTACATGTGGAATAGTGAATATAAGAAGCTCAGTCTTCTTTCAAGCTAGATGAAAACTATGAATGGTAACCAGATGTTCGAATGCAACATAATATTGGACTATGCACTTATAAGCAATCACACGTTGCACATGTGCATGTATACATGCACACGTGCAACGTGTGATCGCTTAGCTATATGGAAAATGATCGAACATATAATTTGTCATGAGGATGTTTTTTAACACGCGCCCTGGAGGGCCTCTGAAAATTACGCGCACTGGAGGGGGGGGGGCGGATTCCGCCCCCCCCCTAAGGTCTCGGCTCCTAGTGAAGCTAGAGGAACGAAATTCGCAGGGTTGATGGGTACGGTAGTGAACTCTATTGTGTGCAAATGTCATGACCTTAGGTCAATATCTTCAAGGTCGAATGAGGTCAAATTGGCAAAATATTCTGGTATTGCGTGGCTTGACTTGTCATCATTATGAATCGCTGTGATTGTGTTTAAATGCTCCAAAATGGGCATCAATTATGTTTTGGACATTACTAATGATGCAATGCAGATGCTATACCCAACATTTGACCTCAGGTCACCTATATAACACCACTTTATCAGGTCAGTTACCCGTTCCAGTTACCGGAACCGCGCCGCCCGCCCGACTGCTCCGTCGGGCAGCTCGGAGCAATCGGCTTCGTGAAGAAAGGAGTGAAGTACATGAATAAAGTATGGAAACGCAATGACAAACAGTAATGTATTTATGACAACATTCCAGTTGATCAAGTTTTGTTCCATTAACATGTCATAAACTTAACCTGACTTGACCTCGGTGACCTAACATGACCCTGAAACTATATACCATATCAATATGCATCAGACAAGTCGCTAGTGTTGCCAAGAACACTTCCCTTTTGCGAATATACGGAAAGCGCATCAGCGCCGATTTTTGTGGTCTGGCGCTAGAATTTTTTTTACTTTAACGGCCCCTAACTTGAAAAGTTTTCGGCCGATTTCCATTTTTCTTCCTTTAAACGACGCGCAGGTCATTTCTAGGCAGGTACACAGAAAATCGCGAATATCAACCGGTAAAATCTGAAGTTATGTACGAAAAACCGGAGGGGTGGGCGGATTTCGCCCCCCCTCCAGTGCGCGTGTTAAACAGCCGCATATCAGGATCGATATGTCAGCGCAGTGTCCATTTCAAGCTCGCACAAAAGTTCCAAAAATAGTTTGGCAGTTTACACTTCTCAGTTCAGTTGAGGAGCTCTCGACATAATAATAACTGGTTGGTGTGGTTAATGTTGATGGAGTATTCAGTACTATCCGCTCGCACCTGACCAGAGCCCGCTGACTACTCCGCTGTGCATATTTTTGGCGCGTCTGACTGCTTGTTATTGCAGTTTTTTATTTTCATTTTCTTGGGGCGACACCCGTCTCTCTTTTTCTCATTTCGTTTTCTCGTGGGGTGACACCCGTCACCCCACTCGGTTTATTGACATCGTCGTAGTATTTCCGTTCCTTTCGTTTTGCGTGTTTATTTAGGTTTCGTCCAGTAGGGTTTTTCCCCGTGATGGGGAAAAAGAGGAAAAAGGAAAATGACCCCAGCTCGCCAGAGGACTCCGAGTCTGAGTCTCCCCCGCTGACCACACCAGATGACCATTGCGCGACCCCGGACTTGCCCCTGATGCCCAACCTCTCGACACAACCATTGATGACCCACGCCGGACAATTCCCCTTGATGACGCCATGGAAGCCCTTTGCGCCTCGCCGACCCCTGCTCGTTCAAAGACCACGAACCCGTCGCGCAATCCGGACCAAACCATCACGATCCACGCCGCTGACCAACGCCCGACCCAGATCACGCCCTTCCAACCTGAACCAATCCAACCTATCGAACCCTACCTCGACAGTGCTGGCTCGTACATCGTCGTCAAGCCTGTCGAGGAGTCCGTTTACTTTCGCCGTACCAACGTTTTCTGGCCGACTAAACAACTCCTTGCCATCTGCTCCCTAGCCAATCCCGACATTGAAGCCCCAGCCAACGGAACCCTAGTTATCAAAACCCAATCCCGAGCACAGACAAAAGCCCTCCTCCGTACCACCACATTTTGTGGAAAATCCGTTACCATCACTCTCCATTCAAACCGCAATACCACCAAGGGCACCGTCTTCGCGCCGGAGCTCCGCTTTATATCTGATGAAGATATTCAGGCGGAGCTCAGGCCGGAGGGCCCCAGGACCCACGTCCGCCGCATCACCTCCTTCAAAGACGGCCAGAAACGTGATACGAGCCTCCTTGTTCTACCTTCGACCTTCAATTCTACCACTCTTCCCAAGACCCTCCTCGCCGGCTACATCCGATACCAAGTTCGTGTCTTTATTCCCAATCCTCTCCGCTGTTTTAATTGCCAGCGCTTCGGCCATGGCAGCAAAACATGCCGCCAACCAGCCCGCTGCTCCAAGTGTGGAGAACCACCTCATCCTGACTCCACGTGCTCCAAACCGACCCACTGCCTCAACTGTAATACACCTGACCACCTGACTACATCACCACTATGTCCAGTCTGGCGCAAAGAGAAAGAGGCTTGCGCCGTCAAGGCCACAACCGGAGTGTCATATCCCCAGGCCCGACGGTCTGTCTCGAGGCCACCCCCTCCCCCCCTCGACCAAAACTTACGCCCAGGCGGACACCGTTGCTCCCTCCACCCCTCGCGTCAACACCACTTCTACTTCTATTCAAACTGACATGATTCCCGGATTAGCTCCACTAAAAAAACTCACAGCACTGACCACACCGACACAAACCACCCTGGCTCTCAACACAAAGACCACTCCGACTCCACACGCTCAGGCAAATTGCACAAGAAATGCCAGACCCCGCAGCCATTCGGCTGCTGGGGAAATGCGTACCACTTCGGTGGGCCGCCGATCAAGCCCGACGCGTCCAGTGCCAGCCGGCGGCCACGTGACCCGACCGACACAATCCAGTGGGCGGGCATCCCC
Source organism: Ashinkailepas kermadecensis (assembly GCA_034440615.1). Lineage (NCBI taxonomy): Eukaryota > Metazoa > Arthropoda > Thecostraca > Neolepadidae > Ashinkailepas > Ashinkailepas kermadecensis. The sequence continues at coordinate 17,635 of JAOTOM010003068.1, read as the reverse complement.
CGCGGCAGTGGCCGGCCACCGTGACCATGCCAAGGTCACCGGTCGGTCGGACGGGTCGGGCGGGTCAACCGCCACTGTCCGCACCCAACCCACATTCCCGCCTGAGCTACAATCTTGGATACGCCATGCACCGAAAGGTGCCGACAAACATTAATACTTCATATCCCAATGTCTGCTATCTTACAATGGAATTGCCGAAGCTTAATCTCCAAATGGGCCGAAATGAAAGCATATTTCAGTATTCTCACACCTATTCTCATCGCACTCCAAGAAACATGGTTTTTGCCTACAGATACATATAACTTCAATCTTTTCAATTACTCGCTGTACCGTCACAACGAGGTCCGTGGACCACATCGCAGTGGCGGTACAGCACTTTACATCAACAATTATTTTACACATACACAAATAACTCCATACTCCAAATAATTCACCTTTACAAGCAGTAGCTTGTACTTTACGTTTGCATGGTAGGAATGTAGATGTATGTAGTTCGTCTTTTTTTTTTTTGTTTTTTTTCCTTTTTTTTGTTTTTTTTTTCGTTTTTTTTTTTTTTTGGTTTTTTGTTTTTTTTAACCTTTTTTTTTTTTTTTTTTTTTTTTTTTTTTTTTTTTCTTTTTTTTTTCTCCTTCCTTCCCCCCCTTCCCTCCCCCCCCCCTTTCTTTTCCTTTCAATTTTATTTTGTTGTTTATTTATAAAATAACAGATTTTAAAGTGCAGTTAATATTGGGTTTTATTTTTAAGTTTTTTTTTTTTTTTTTTCTTTTTTTTTTTTTTTTATTAATTTTTTTTCTTTTTGACCGCAGCCTCACGACGCCCCTCGGGGGGCGGTCCGGGGGGGGGGCGGGGGGGGGGCGGGGGGGGGGGGGCCGCCGGGGGGCCCCCCCCGGCCGGCCGCCCCCCCCCCCCTCCCCCCTCCCCCCCCGCTCCCCCCCCCGGGACCCCCCCCCTTCCCTACTCTCCCGCGGCCCCCTCTTTTTTTTTTTTTTTTCTTTCTTTTTTTTTTTTTTTTTTTTTCCTTCCCGTTGGTTCCACATTCCCGGGGGGGGGCGGGCGGCGTCTTTTGGCTGCTTGCTTTTTTTTTTTTTTTTTTTTTAGTCCGTTTTTGGTGCCTCTTAGGAGCCCGCCCCGGGGGCCCCTGGGGGCGGGGGGGGGGGGGGGGGGGCCGGGGGGGGGGCGGGGGGGGGGGCGGGGGGGTTGGGGGTTTTGGGGTTTGGGTTTCGCCTTTTCTTTTTCCCTTGTTCCGTTTGCTTGGGGTTGGTGGGTCGGGGCGGGGGGGGCGGCGCCGGGCCCGCCGCCCCCGCCCCTCCCCCCCCCGCCCATCCTTCCGCCGCCTTTCTTTTCTTTTTTTTGCCTTTTTCTCCCTTTTTGTCACTGGTGTCCCCTTTTTTTATTTTTTTTTACCTTTTTCTTCTCTTATCCCCCCTCCCCCTTCTCTCTTCCCCCGGGGGGGGGGGGGGGGGGGGGGGGGGGGGGGGGGGGGGGGGGGGGGGGGGGGGGGGGGGGGGGGGGGGGGGGGGGGGGGGGGGGGGGGGAGGGTCCCCCCCCCGCCCCCCTTGGGGGGGTTCTTTTCTCTTTTGGTTTTTTTTTGGGGGGGCGGGGGGTTGGGGTTTTGGCGTTTTCGCCCCGGGAACTGGGGGGGGGGGTGGGTGTTTTTTTTTTTTTTTTTTCACACCCAAAATTTATTTTTTTTTTTTTTTTTTTTTTTTTCCTCCCCCCCCCCCTGCTTTTTTTTTTTTTATATAATTAAAAAAATTTAAAATTTTTTAAAACAACCATCATATTTTTTTTTTTTTTTTTTTTATATATTTACTCGGGCTTGAACCCACCCACATACAAAAAACCCCAGGCCCCATTTTTTAAAAAATTTTGAATTATTTTAATTAATATTAATTATTACTTAAAAACCCACCTTTTTCTTTTTTTTCTTAATAAAAAAAAAATAATTTTTTTTTTTTATTTTTTTTTTTTTTTTTTATTTTTATTTATTTTTTATTTACCCCTCACACCCACATTCATACCACCCCCCCCTCCTACTAAAACTTACATTTTATTTTTAACCTTACACCCCCCCCCCCTTTTTTTTCCCCCCCTGTAAAAATTTTAGAAGGCCTATACAACATTTTATAATATTTTTTATATTTTATAAACCCCCCCCTTTTTTCTTCCCAAAAAAACAACCAACCCAACAAAAAATTTTTTTAAGTAGTTTTTTCCCCCTTTTCCAAAAAAAAAACTTTTTCAAAAAAGACCCCCAGTCCCTTGGTGTTTTCCCGAAATAAGAAGCTATCGCAGTTAGAAAACGAGCATTTTGAAAATATCTTAGACATCCCGATTTATGTAATTTACTTCATCGAAACCAGGAACGAGCTCGACCCCGTCGTATCATTCGCGATGCTAGGCGCCGTTCATGGTCTTCATATCTGCAACAACTCACCTCTCAAACACCTCTCAGCAAAATCTGGCAGTTAATCCGCCGGTTGTCAGGACACACCCCATTTAAATCACTCCCGGCCCTGAAAATCAAAAATACCACCATTACGGACCCACACACAATAGTAAATACAATAGCGGATACCATGGCCCACTCTGATAATAACTACAAACCGGAATTCGTACAAAATGCACAACACACTTTTCACACAGATTTGACACAATTCGATTCTGACAGCACTGAAACATACAATGCTCCTTTTGAAATTTCAGAACTGGATACTGCAATTTCTTCTGCCGGTAATACTTCTGTAGGTCCCGACAAATTGCATTATTATGTTTTCCGCCATTTATTGGACGACACGAAACATTGCATCTTGTGAACATTTAATTCATTATGGTCAGATCATATTTTCCCGAATCCTGGAAGGAAGCCCTCATCATTCCTATACCAAAACCCGGCAAAAATCACAGCAACCACAACAATTTTCGACCCATCGCTCTCACCAGTTGTCTCGGAAAACTTTTGGAACGTATGATTATAAAAAGACTGACCTGTTACCTAGAAACAAAGTCTCTTTTATCTCCAATTCAATGCGGCTTTCGTCATGGACACAGCACAATAGATTATCTCATTCGATTAGAAACGGACATCCGCCTTGGTTATAAAAAAAATATGAGCACACCATCGCAGTATTTTTAGACATTAGCAAAGCATATGATATGGTATACAAACACGCATTAATTTCCAGACTTCTTCACATCGGCGTCAAAGGGAATTTAGCTCATTATTTGATAGGATTTTTGTCTGGTTCCCGTTATTTTCATCTCCGGTGCCGGTCAGCGATTTCTGAGTTGCATTTAATGAAAAACTAATTACCACAGGGAAGCTGTTTATCGCCAGTTTTATTTAACATCATCATTAACGATATTTTCGCCGACATACCACCTAAGTTATCAGTCTCCATTTTTGCCGATGACAGCGCTATTTGGTGCACAGATAAAAATGAAAAGCATTGCTTAATTAGACTCAAAAACGCACTTGACCAAGTATACCAATGGTCTCGCAAATACGGTTTCACATTTTCGCCTCCAAAATCTGCCACCATGATATTTAGCAAATCACCTCCAAGCCCACATCCAGGAATACCGCTTCACCTCGGAAACACTGACATACCTTTTGTAAATTCTTTTAAATTTCTTGGCATTATTTTTGATCGTAGGCCTTCCATGCATCAACACATCAAACACGTCCAGGCCAAATGTTTTCACCGACTCAATTTATTTCGCTGCATTACGTCTTCATCATTCGGATCCGATTGTCATACGCTTTTACAATTGACAAATCCTTGGTTCTTCCCATTATATAATATGGTTCGGTAGTTTACGCAGGTGGCAGTACCTCCGCTTTGAAAATTTTGGACACCTTACAAAATAAATTTATCCGCATAGCACTCGGTGCAATGACCACATCTCCCATTACTTCTTTACAAACCGAATCAGGAATCGCACCACTAGCTCTCCGAAGAATGGAACAAACACTTAGGTATGCCGCAAAAATTCAATTTCGAGAACACCACCTCACACACGCATCTTTACAAATTCTCCCCAATCTACACCACGAATATTTAGGTCCCGCCGAAAAGCGAACCGGCCTTACCATAGCTTCACGTATCAAAACTTTGTCTACACAACTCCAATGCAATATTCCACATATTACTGCTCTTCCTCCACCAACTACACCACCATGACAGATGACCGAACGAAATATTTTTTATCTCACCACCACCCAAAATCACAACTTTGTCCAGAATACGTCAAACAAAAATTCCACCAGTTTCGTTCCCGTTATCGCCATATTCCTTTTGTTTTCACCGACGGATCTAAAGACGGAAATTGCACAGGAAATGCCATTGTTTCCGGTACATACACAAAACAACATCGCTTGCCAAACGGGACATCCATTTTCATCGCCGAATTGCACGCCATTATCACTGCCCTTCGCTATGTCCGCAACCGTTCAATTTGTCACCCCATGCGCCACATCGTCATTTGTTCCGATTCAAAATATGTTCTTCAATCTCTTTCTTCACTTTCCTTTTCGCACCATTGCCATTTTTCCATTTATGACACACTTGAATCACTTCATCTGATGGGCATGAAGGTCCGTTTCCTGTGGGTGCCCAGTCACTGTGGCATCCCAGGAAACGAGGAAGCAGATCATTTCGCAAAACAATCATTACAATTACCACACATCACAGAAATCCCACCACATTTTGACGCCATCAAATCAACAATACGACAGAACATTATACATTTTTGGAACCAACAATGGACTGAAACCACACACCACACACAATTACGTCTCATCAAACCTGTCATCGGAAACTGGACCACATCATATAAAAACAGACAAGAAGAAAAAGTTATATCGCGGCTCCGCATAGGTCACACTTTTCTCACGCATCGATATAATTACACTGCTTCACCTCGACCTTCATTCCCATCATACAACACTCATCTTACCGTTTCACATATTCTCCTACACTGTCAACATTACCATGAACATCGAAAAACACTTACCAACTACTGCCGTGCACACAACATCCCCTTTTCTTTGCCCACACTCTTAGGAGATACACACCCTTTTCTCATCAATCTCCCTTTCATTTTTCTCCGAAAAACCAACTTACTTCAGGACTTGTAAATTGACTTTTAGAACATAATATTTGTTCTCTCTATTTCTATTCACGGCACGAAATGGCCTGATCAGGCCGAAGTGCTTAACATAATAACATCAAATTCTTAATGTTGCCACTCAGATTGCCGTCGCTATTACTAAGATTATTGTATTTGTTGTTGTTGATATTCGTGTCCCTGTTATTAATGTTGTTAGATATACTAGCTATGACATCGAATACCGAAATAATGAAACTGATGAACACCAGTGGAGCTACGGACACCAGCCTGCTGCCCGGCGCGGGGGCGCAGAGATTCCTCTTGTGCTGATCATCGCCCGCGGGCTGCTGATCATAACAGGTACATGGCGGCTCCCGGCGCACCGGGCCGATGGTGGGACGGCGGGCATGGTAAGAGCCAGAACACATCGAACGCAGCTGTTGCGGACGGCGTGCTGTGACCGGTGCCGCAGGCCGGGCCTGTCCGTCCGGGACGCACACCAGAGACGTCACTGCAGTCGGCCACCTGACGGCTTGGAGCCGGATCAGCTGTTGCGGACTGATGGCCGCCGTGCTGTGACCGGTGCCTGGCCAGGCCGGTGCCTGTCCGTCCGAGGCGACGACGTCACTACCACACGTGACGTCACTGCAGTCGGCCACATGACGGCTTGGAGCCGGATCAGGTGCCGACACCCCTGCATTGCACCGCTGCTGACTGGTTGACCTTGGCGGGCGGATGACGAACTTTGCCGGTCGGTACGACTGGCTGGCTGGTCGGATTAACCTTCGCCATGAGCAAAGACGGCGCGACGATCTTGGCGACAGGCGGGGGTGCTGGAACGGATGCGGCCACAAGTCAAGATGCTTGCGGCGTATCAGTGAAGGCAAAATCATCCCATGGTCAGCGAATACTGACGACAAGCTCAGACAAGATCCCACGGCGACGGATGCCGGGCTGAAAGAAAGGATGGTGTCGTTGTTGATGCATCCTACGAGCATTATTTGAGAGATACGTAGTTTTTATGCATTAGAGAGCGATGGTGTGAAGCGTGTAGATTGAGCTCTACTTAAATAACTTGTTTCTTACGTCCGGCCAGCTAGAAGGATAAATGTATCCTAGTATTCTTCATTCACGATAACGTCCAAGTCACTGCCAACGTCAGGTCATATCTTAAGATGCGTATCCTCAACTAAGCACCCGCTTAAATTGTGAGCAGATGCCAGGATCACAGTCCTGTCGACAGTGTGTCGTACGCACAGTTGTGATAGGTTATTTCCAGACTTCGTGTGGTGCTGGTATGTGCAATGCACATCCCAGCACTACACGACGTATATGCACATTGTGCCTCTCATCGAACCCCGTCGACGTGGCGTGGGATTTGGTGAGTGGGTTGTAGTTTCGCGGGTTTGTGAGAAAGGAAACCAAAATAAAACTTAGGGAACCTCCCCTGTACTTTTAGGCACCAATGCGTTGGTATTGTGTTTGGTCTCTCACCACCTCCACCACCCAATCCCCAACCCCAGCCGGCTTGGTGTAGTGTGCACTGCCCTCCCCTAAATGTATTTATATGTTGTGCGATAGCAACGTGTTGGGAGCACCATATATGGAAGTGGGTGTCACTCGCAAATTAGAATGAATGAATAACCTATAAAACCTATAAAATGAATGAGTATATAATTTCGCCATGGTTTCAATGGTTTGTCTTCAGTTAGGGCTTTCTGCTACAAATAGTAGCAATAGTATTTGTGCACTGTTCCGGACAAAATAGGTGCCCGTGTTGAGCTCCAATCAACTTCTAACTGGATGGGTCCTTGTGGCTCTTATTAAGTCCAAACTCTTTATGATTTTGTGACTTTATAGCTTCCGACGAACCTTAAAGCTACCTAGCACACATTCATTATCCTCATTCTCTCACATTCGCTCGTCCCACCCACTATCCATATTAATGAATGAATTGCTTGGTTCACAAATTGGATCCCGTCCCCCACCCCCTCACCGGTGGACAAGCGCACACCACGGGTGACCGTTGCTCTATTTTGGAAGTTATGTGGGCCAAATATTGTAATCATTCGCTACCAATCATAGCTATCCTCGCCATTATTGGTAGCGTTCCTTGCCTATATCAGACCTCAATGTTACGATGGAGCATATTGACTGGCTCCGAGGGCTTACATAAGTGCTCTGGTGTCTATGACCGAACCACATAACCTTATAACTGTAGATGCCTTGTCGGGCCTTATTCGCTGGAAAGGTGCGACCAGCCCTACGTATCCAACGGGTGAGCACGAGCCCTATCACGTTGATAAGTCCCCTGGTTGTCTATATACCCTAGCCGGCCCTACCCTTTCAGCTCTTGGGCTTACGACATGACACACCTACTCTTGCATCCTCCGAAAAACTGGACAACCCGTTCCCCACGTACGGAGAACCGAGGTGGATTAATTACCCGGCAGTGTTTTGCATCCATCCTACTGTCCGTTGCCAGACTTTCAACGAACCGCAATGCCAGCTCTCGTAGCGATCTTAATGCGAAGCCTATCTGCGCCCCTGCATCATGAAGGGCAGCGGAATTGTACGATCAAAGAACCGTTTATTTTCAGTCACTGCCTCGGAAGTGTTAATTTCATCCTTTAAATGAGGATTGTGGTCATTTCTGACCGCTGGCCCAAGCTACACTCCGTATGTCTTCGTGTCCAGTTCTTCTGTACTGCCCCTCCTGTCCGTCCCTTGTGGGACCCCGGGTTGTTAACAAACGGTGGCGTTTCCAAGGCGTGAAGGGCCACCCGCCCTAGCAAGTCCGATGGGGCTCTCGAGGGAATCGCTCTGAAGGGCAGAGATATAACAGAAAAACGCATCTAACAGCTTGTGTGAAAAGGACACTTGAGACCTGAAGACCTCCACCCTGCGGGCTGGCAGGGGCCGTGAAGACAAGAGAGGGCCAGCCCGAGAGCTGGAATGGCCTTGGCCATGCCAGCTGGAAAGTCTCAGCTGGAATGGGCCCCCTATAGCTGGGGAATAAACAGGGTACCGGAAGGCCAGAGAGGGCTGGGATGCTCTTGGGTTTCAAAGGTCTCCTGAGGGATGAACAGAACCCGAAAGATCTGAAGAGGGCTAGTTAGAGCCCATCTCAGAGCTAAAATTCCCCGAGATGAGAGCTATAAATATTGAGGACTGTGATGGGCTCCTAAAAGTAGGAGAGGGCGCTGAGGGATTAAGAGGATCTCGTGAGAATCAGAGACTGTGATTCTTCTGAGGTCGGGATCTGCCCCTAATGGATGAACAATGTCCCCTGAGAGATAAACATATTCTCTATTGGCTGGCGATTGCTATGAGGAATACTGAGGGCCAGCCTCAGAGATATAATGCTTTTACCACAAGAGCTTTCGATAACTGAGAAGGACCACTAGCAGATTGAGCCCACCCCAAGGAGGGGGGGGGGGGGGCTCTCGAGAGAAACTCTCCCCAGCCGGGCGATGGGTATGAAAACAAGGCAATTGGTTTATGCGTCTCACGATCCAATGCTAATCACCAGCCTCACGCGCACGGCATATATTTGGGGAGCCTGTGCTTATAAAGCATCGATCGAACTCCAAACGATCTGCAATATTGCACTGGAAAGGAGCTGAGGAGACGTATTGTATTTCTAAAGAGGTACCATAGATCATACGACATCCCAAGCATGTATAATATGCATAAATATTGAGAATATGTGAGTCTATTCAGATGTGCACTAAGTCTAAGCAGTCAACATCATCATTAATGATCAACATAATTAATTTTCTGCTGACCGGCCGGGAGGTGGAAGGGTAGATGGCAGCTGCTGTTTTCTCCCACCAATTTGGTTTTACGTGAGCACAATTCAACCACTGCAAGTAGTAGGCTCACACTCTCAGTAGCTCGAAATGATCAACAGGAGCACCCTGCGACAACATTTTTGTTTCAGGGCAACTTATTTTATGGCATCATGACGCTGTATATCCGTTGTACCTTTCCTGCTGTGCTATTTTGTGGTGCTTTAATTTCCCTTATTATTGTGCATAAGACATAAGTGATAGTTTTGTTCATGACTCTTGTGTAGCGCAATGCTCCTTCACTTGGCGAAGACAATGCACAACATATCCTCTGGCTTCTGTGTATCGCATATGCTGTCCTTGGATGAATATTAGGCAAATGTGGAATGCATTTCGTGCCCGAACGGGCTACCTGGCAACCTGTTGAATATGGGCACTAGTTGAACATGTATTTGCTATCAGCTTCATATACTGGAGCTGGTGTGCCCCTTGAATTCCGTTGAACTGACCTGTAACCTTGAATTCCGTTGAACTGACCTGTAACCTTGATTTGTTGCTTGTCGAGACATTGTCGCCAGCATTGACGTCCCAATTAAATCAGCATGGCTGCATTCATTTCGCCAATATACTCTTACATGTGCTGTTGCGGCAAAACCTACACACTGGACCAATGCTATGCAATTATATACAGATATGTATATATATATATATATATATATATATATATATATATATATATATATATATATATATATATATATATATATATATATATATATATATATATTCATGTGTATAATTAAAGGAGTATTCAGGATTGCATTTTACGTTTGATTGTGGTGTGGACAAGAAACTACCCTTCTATGCCCTACTCTACTGTTCAAGAGACCCCTCATGGCGAACATACGTGGTGGAAACGTAGAGCCAGACGTCTACAAGAAACCAATTGATTTTTCCAGATGCATGAAAGGAAAGAGGACTGCACCGACTCATTCAAGCTGAGCTTGAATGTCTCTTACATGTGCTGTTGCGGCAAAACCTACACACTGGACCAATGCTATGCGATTATATACAGATATGTATATATATATATATATATATATATATATATATATATAGATATATATATATATATATATATATATATATATATATATATATATATATATATATATATATATATATATATATATATATATATTCATGTGTATAATTAAAGGAGTATTCAGGATTGCATTTTACGTTTGATTGTGGTGTGGACAAGAAACTACCCTTCTATGCCCTACTCTACTGTTCAAGAGACCCCTCATGGCGAACATACGTGGTGGAAACGTAGAGCCAGACGTCTACAAGAAACCAATTGATTTTGCCAGATGCATGAAAGGAAAGAGGACTGCACCGACTCATTCAAGCTGAGCGTGATCTGATCGTATGCAAATAATGATTTGACAAATTGTTCTACCTGGACATTAATTTTTATTTCATGAATAGTTTTCGTGAATAATTGAAGAGGATACATCAGGTACTGATAAATAATAGGTTCAGAAATTCCAGCTTCAATGCCACTGTGCAGGATGGTAACAACTACACGTCCATAAAAGCACAGCCACATCAGATGAATTGCTGTTATTATACACGAGTACGCTCACTTCAGCATGGAAGTCTGATGAAAAGGTCATCCGTGACATGTGGTGGAGAGGAGCTGCAAATCTATCGACGACAACCACAATATTCGCCTCACAATGTATTCCAAGAGTCCCAAGCATCATCCCTGGTCACAGAAAACAATGCATACCACACGCCCTCAGCACTGTAACAAACCAATTTAGGTTGTCGATTTCAGTGCAAATCCTGTGACTGTGCATCCCGTAATGTATACTACAATGGCTTTACGACAACTTCGTTGGACAGCCTTTTGTTGACGCATTTGCGGGAGGCACAAAATAAAACACTTGCAGGACCAACACAGCACCGTCATGACACGAGACACCATGACCTCCATCACCACTATACTTGCACAATGCAGCGACCGCAGATGGCTCACGGCATTAGAAGCACTGTACTTAAACATTAACACAACATGCAACAACAACATATCATCAACATGCAAACCATTAACACTGTACATTAACATTAACACACCAACATTATCATCAACATACAAACCAAGCAGCTGACACAACGCCCACTGCATAATAGAGTCATGGTGCTATGATGGAGCATATGTCGTGGGTCATTGTGATTTGAAATTGATGGGCGAGTAGTCTAGCGGTAAGATGCACGTCTCCGAAACGAAAGATTGAGGGTTGGAGTTGGAACTCTTCCCCCGCGACCAATCGGCGTGGGAGATTGGCGACACCATACTACTCAAGAGTAAACTCGTTGTAAATTCAATAACCACATCTGAAATTGAAGTGGACGTGCGAATGAAAGTGAAAACGTTCTTCAATAAATAGAACGTTATTTGTCGTGTCGAAATTTGCCAAACTGTTGGATGTGTTGTGGTGCTGTATGCATCGTATTACTATTCAATCTTGACAATGTCCCGAAGGGGTAAAATGTCCCAAAGGGGTTAAAATGTCGCAACAGATGTTCACATGTGATAATATTTTGTCCTAGACATACATCATATATAAAAAAACGACCCGAGCATGCCAATACACACAGAGGGAGGTCGCAATCCCATAATATGTTCTTTATATTTTTTACTTTTTACTTTCTTATTCACATATAATCACCAACAGAGCAATCTTCCACTAACAGGTTAAGCTACGATGTGCTAAAGCCATTGCAAAACAGGTGAGAACAAACAAGTGTGCATAACAGGAGTGATAGTAACATTGACTAGATATGTGGCCTAAAATAATTGTGAATATTAGTCCCAACTCTAGGTAGTAAAAGAGTCAATAAAAAGCACGCACACATGCCACAAAAGAGCACGAATAATGAATAGCCTATTGCTATCTTACGCTGCATGGCTATCGCACACGCATGGCCTCATTGAAACTATCAATGTGAGCTGTTACTGCTGCCGTCAACGAGCCTGATGGAGTGTGAAAGATGTCTACTATATGAAACTTCGAAAGCAAATCATTCACTAGTACGAGAAGTCTTCAAAACAGACCAGATTGCACCGTGTTAACCCGTGCTCTTGGAATGAGTGGACTATTTCGTGCGGGGTCAGTCGAGTTAGCACACCCAGTGGGAAGTGTGCGATGTCACACTAGTCTAAATTATTTTGAATATGTTTCTAGTGAAAAACAAATCAAATTATTTACACCTGGAAGCTACGCAGTACATATTTAAGTGTTGCAGAAGATTATTGTAAGATAGGGAGGATATGGAATCAGATGGCTTATGAAATGGCAGTCATATCCGAAATTTGTACTGTACTCAATCGACCCGCACTGTGCGAGTAACAGTAGCTGTCGTCCAAATGACGCTGGCGTATTCTAAAATAGGGCGAATATTGGCGACCTACGCGGCCATTACAGTACTGCACTTGAATTTGGAATGTTTGTTCCAACCTGGAATGATCGCCTAAGCAAAATCTGATCTTTGTTTGGTTTTCGTACGATGTCATTAACATGAGCTCCAAATGTGCATTATTTTGAATCCAGTATTATACACAAATCGCGAAATTCTTTCACATTTTCTTATTCGATATTATTAAATTTGTACGTCATTTGGACAGGCATCTTCTTGAGAATCATCTGGAACGTACAAACTGTCTAGCTTAACCATTATATATATAGATATAAAACTATCTCCTTCTCACTCAATTTCTCTCTCTTTCCCTCTCTATTTACCTCTCTCTCTCTCTCTCTCTCTCTCTCTCTCTCTCTCTCTCTCTCTCTCTCTCTCTCTCTCTCTCTCTCTCTCTCTCTCTCTCTCTCTCTCTCTCTCTCTCTCTCTCTCTCTCTCTCTCTCTCTCTCTCTCTCTCTCTCTCTCTCTCTCTCCTCTCTCTCTCTCTCTCTCTCCTCCCCTATATATATATATATATATATATATATATATATATATATATATATATATATATATATATATATATATATATATATATATATATATATATATATATATATATATATATATATATATATATATATATATATATATATATATATATATATATATATATATATATATATATATATATATATATATATATATATATATATATATATATATATATATATATATATATATATATATATATATATATATATATATATATATATATATATATATATATATATATATATATATATATATATATATATATATATATATATATATATATATATAAATAATATATAATATATATATATATATATATATATAATATATATATATATATATATATATATAATATATATATATATAATATATATATATATATATATATATATATATATATATATATATATATATATATATATATATATATATATATATATATATATTTTATTTCCCTCTCTCTCTCTCTCTCTCTCTCTCTCTCTCTCTCTCTCTCTCTCTCTCTCTCTCTCTCACTCTCTGATATATCTGAACACTGTTCTCAATGCAATAATATTATTTGAGTGGCGAAGTACGCACTGGTACCGGAACATCATGTTTAGGCAGCTTCAACTCATCCGTGCACCGAATCTGTCTATATAACATATATTCACACACTCAGCAAACGATCGCTGTCTTAGTTTGCTGTGGATCTGTCGACATATTATTCGACCTAATTTCGCACATAGCTAGCCATCTCCGCGCCAACTCATCACTTAGCGAACTGCAGTACGTCAACTGTAATTCGCGCCAACTCAGAACGGACTCTGGTGAGGGTAGGAATGTACCTATCCCCGTCTATCTCAGGCTTGGGAATGAAAAGGGATGGGCGAAGTGTTGAAAACGTTGGTAGCCAGCCCACCATATTTCTGCTTCTCATTTCATACTTCTCTTCTCACACGTCTCCCCCATGCTTATCCACCATACCCACTATCAATTTGTGGAATTTAGTTCAATGTCAAGGTCATGGTATAATTTCCAGGCTGCTTTCCGACGCATCACAGTGCCTTGTGCGAGGAACTGAGCTACTGAGCCAGCGTCTATGTGCCGATGGCCCACCGATGGCCCCTCGTGTCTTCCACCGGGTCTGGGGGTATATAGTACGGCCGCCGGTAAGTGAGGTTCGGAAGCCCAGAGCACTCACAGAGTCTCTGAGGAGTTGTTCACTAGGGTGGACTGTCACGCTTCTATTAACAGAACACGCGCTCGGCTGCCACCAAGTTCCGTTTGAAGTCCAGTTATAGAGGGCAGTTAGCAGCAGTTCTTTCGAACCAAGCATTCGCGGTCCAGATGAGGTTTCCGTAGATATCATAATCCACAGAAGCCTGGCGCTTCCAGTTGGGGCACAAGTTATCTACGACATTGTCGTGATCCCGGATCTGATCCAAGTTTTCTACAATGGTGCCTGTGGCCCAGACAAACCTGGATCGAGAACGAAGCTGCTACTGCCTGTCATGAAGATCAAGACTGGCCAAGATCATGGTGACCGCGTGAACTCAGGCTTCATTTAGCCGGGTTATATGAAACGTATCCAAATTATTACTGAGGTTTGCCAACATTTAGATTGCATGGTGTATATTCTGACAATTGTGTGTTATGTGACGAGGTGAAAAATAAGACTCCCCGAAACGAGTACAGGAATCCTTAATAGTGTTTTGCATGATGAATTCTTCATATTCAGGTTCGCTTAAGTACTTCTTGAGTAGGCTTGAAATCGGAAATTTGCGTCGTAATTTTATACTGGCATATGCACAAAATTGTATTTCACATCGTGGCACAATTGTGGTAAGCTTGAGAGAATAAGGCGAAAATCGTGCTGATATGCTCCGTGACTTAATCCGGTTGCCAGCAAGTGTTAAGCTGCACAATATGAACAGCTGAAAGTTAAGCTGCGCAGATATAATGTTAATGAGTATGTATGTTAACTATGCCTTAATGTAAGCTATGAAGCATAGGAATTAACATAAAATTAAGAGAGGAACGGAAGTAGAACAGTTGCAAATTAAAATATCAAGAATCGTAGTGCGGAAGTTCCGAGCACACTATGATGTTCCAGCAAATTCCAGTGCAGTGTAAAATCAATCGTAGCAATAATAAATGAAAATAGAGATGAAATGTATGTTTATATTAGGCATTTTTTTCAAATTCGCCAACCTTTGCATACATTCGTTGAACCCAGACAACACCAACAATTTCCCCACTCCATACGTCTGGCGAAAACAGCTGATCATCTGATCAGCGGAGTCGGGTTACATCTGAGCTGATCACGTCTGCTCACAACCCAAGGCCGCGCCCTGCCACCATCAACAACAGCAACCAAGTCAGAGTTCAGCAGGTACGCCCCGGACGTAACACTTCCGGGCGGCAGCGTCTGATTCAGTCGTAGTATCCACTCCCGACGTCACCAGCAACGTCGGTGGTGCCTCTGGTGCCACACACCTCCGGACGTAACACTGCTGGGTGGCAGCATCTGATTCAGTGGAGTACCCACTCCCGACGTCACCAGCAATGTCGGTGGTGTCCCTGGAGCCGCACACCTCCGGACGAGTCGTCACTTGCGACGTTATGAACGCGCTCGGCCCATGGCCTGTATCCTAATTGCTGCGCAGTGAGCGGTGTAAATATAATAATAATTGGTTTGCAATAGTAGACTAATCACGAGATCGGATTTTCGCTTTTTACTCAGATCCCGTTCCAGCGTCCGGCAAGAGCATCGAGCTTCTAATCCGCATGATCCCGTTCCAGCGGCTGGGAAGATCGCCGAGCTTCGCTTCGCAAGCTCCCATTCAAGCGGCATCGAGCTTCTAATCCGCAAGATCCAGTTCTAGCGGCAGGGAAGATCGCCGAGCTTCGTTTCGCAAGCTCCCATTCCAGCGGCCCGGAAGAACACCGAGCTTCGAATCCGCAAGCTCCCGTTCCAGCGGCCGGGACCAACCACCGTTTTTCATCTTCGACCGGCCTGACACCGTCAGCCACCAGCCACCCGCCTGCCACCAGCACACCATACACACACACTTACACTACACTCTCCTCGACACCAACCCTCCCTCATCCTTCCTGGACTCCGTTCCTCCCGCTGCACTCTGCCTCATCACCCCTTCGGCGACTACATCTTCTCTCCAAGACCTCTAGACTTCTCTTCAAGCACCTTCGTCCCGGACTTCACCTTCTTCATCTGCAACTTCACCTTCAACCACTTACTCCTATGCCTCTTCGTTCCTTACGTCTTCTTCTACAGTACGGTCAGTCCGGCGGCGCTGCCACCCTCTCCCGGACCCCCCCCCCAGTCACCTCCCTCTAGTGCAGAAGGCACTGGAGGGACAACAAGCCCTGTTTTCCCTCTAGTGCCTTCTGCACGATCTTTCCTACTCTTTCCTAATCGTGCTCCCTTCAAGCACAGTTTCCATTTTCTTTGTGTTTTCTTGAACTTTTCTGCCCTATTTTTACACCTGTCAGGCTTTCTTCACACCCTTCCGCACCCTCAGCCAGTGTAATTGTACCGTTGCTGTTACACACACCTGCCACCTGTTCACTATTTTTCAATACCACGTACAACACAACTCATACATTACTCACATCAAGCACCACAACAACAACATGAACGCAGCCGAGTCACCCACCGGGGAGTTTTACCTCTGCCGCCGGGGGGACGGGAAGCCCATGGGCTCCCTGGACCCCTGGCTGGTGGAGGAGGTGATTACAAGCCACACAAGGGCGCCCCTACGCCCGACAAATTCGCTCAGGGGCGCTTCTCATTCATGCATAGATGGTCGGATCCTCCCGACCATCAAGACCATTCTCCACACGCCAGTCACCATCACACCAGCTACTCACCTCAACACGTCCCAGGGCACCATCCTGGCTCCGGAGCTGGCCTGCGTGTCGGCGGAGGACCTGGCCCTCAAACTCGAGGACCAGGGCGTCTCCGCCGCCTACAGACAACCCCCCAGGCCAGGACGCAACACCAACTCTCTTATCATCCTAACATTCACCTCCTGCACACCTCCGGCCTACCTCAAGGCCGGTTACATAAGATACACCGTCCAGCCACGCGCACTCCTCCCAAGGCGCTGTCAAAAGTGCCAGCGCTATGGCTACACCAAGGGGGGAGAGGGGGGTCGCTCCAACATTAACACTTGCGGTAGATGTGCCGGACAACACGACACTGACACCTGCACCAGCGGCGAGCTATGCTGCGCCGTCTGCGGGGACTCCCACGCGGCCTGGGACAGGGCCTGCCCTACGTGGGCGATGGAGCGGGAAGTCCTGCGCCTCGTCCACTTAGAGGGCTGGTCCCTGCCCCGGGCCAGGGCGTGGCTGGTCGATCAGCAGTCGGCGTGGCCGGCTCGCCGCCGCTCAGAGCCGGACACACACCGACCAACTCCACCACCACCAACACACGCAGACTACCCGGCTCTGCTAAACCCCACAACCACACAGCACAAACGCAACCAAAACGCCGGCATCCAAACAGACCAAGCACAACCGCAGCGCACACTAACGCCCACCAACTCCACCACTCGCAAGACAGGCCCCCCAACACCATCACACACAGCAACCCACCGCCAAGCCCAACCTCCAACACCACCACGGCCAGCCCGCCAACCGGCAACCCCCCCCCCCCCCCAACCACCACCGCCACTAACCTACGAACCAGCATCACCACCATCAC